>PVIU01021972.1:0-30407 GCA_004026605.1 Ondatra zibethicus | reverse complement strand
CCAGCACCTCCACCACCACCAGCACCTCCACCATCACCAGCACCACCAGCACCTCCACCACCACCAGCACCACCAGCACCTCCACCACCAGCAGCAACACCAGCACCACCAGCAACACCAGCACCTCCACCACCACACACTGTCCTCCCTCCTGTTCCTTTCACCTTGTTGCTCAGTTTTAATATTGGCTATTTTACTGATTTGTCCACTAAACATCTGTTCTCTAATCTCTTCCACACATGCAGAAACTGTTCCTGGAGAGAGACTCCATTCACTAGGGAAATATTAGGGTTCCTTTTGTGTGGCAGATGCTTTAACTGCTGCTGAGGCTGTGGAGAGCTGCACACACAGCTCCCGTCCTCAGAGAGGTCATGTCATACTTGGAAACCTTCCAGTGTTCTTATGAGACAGACAGCAGGTTAGGCTAGACCAGAGGTGCACTATTAACAACTTCCAGAAATTCTTGTGGTTTATCAATTAGTGCACTGGTTGTAATTTCATGATTTTTGTGTCTTTACAGGACTTGGGTTTGGAATACTATGTAGTAGGAGAATCTTTTGAGACTTCTGCTCCTTGGGACAGGTAAAACCTAAAAAAAGACTTACTCTGATATACTTTATAATTGATACATGTATACGGACGGATATGTAATTTGTCTGTGTGTGAATATGGAAAGTTTAAAATTTTTATAAGGAAGGTACTCTTGTTTAAGTTAGCATCGTGATCTGAATATCATTGCTTTTGACCTTCACCCGCCTCTTTTTTGGATTGTTTGGAATCCTACAAACAAGTATATTAAAGTCAACATTTTGAAGACTTACTGAACAAATACAAAACACTGCGGTGTAGTTTGACTTAGCTTAGGTGATTTTATTATGCTTAAATGTTCTTTTTAAACCTTCTTCCCCCATCCCAAATTATTTAATCTCTTTGCCTTCTTTTGTAATGAATGTCTCATTTAGCTTTGATCTCTCTCTCTCTGTAGATTTAACTAGATCTTTACCTGTATTTAAATAATTTCTGAAAGAAATCCAGTTTAAGATGTTAAGCATAATTTCTATTTTTAAATTTAAGCAAAATTTGGCACTAAAACACATGATAGAAAATGTCCTGGACAGGATGTGTGGGAAGTATTATGTGGGTTTCTCTACTGGTTGCGCATACTCATACCCATGCCCACTCTCACAGTATTGGGAGTCAATAGTAAAAGCTGTGAAATGCTTTTATAAACATGGACTTTTGAGTTAACTTTCAATAAATTCTTAAGAAAATCATCAATGTATTTTATTTTCTTTGAAGATGCCTACGTTTCACCTTTCCTTTATAAAATGTGTGAATTCTTTTTAGGCCCTTATAAAGTACATAGGCTATAACAGATCCTTCTGAACCCACTATGTAGGCATTAAATATTTACTCTCTTGTTCTCCTCATACCTGATTTTTTTACTCTAGAAACTACTTGTCTTTTCCACATTATCTATCTGCTGTGGATTTTGACTTTTGATGTACTGGTAGTCAAATTCCAAGAATTATTTGAAATAAACCCATTCTATAGTATCACTCAGTTATTCTCTCTCCAAAAAGTGCAGAGAATCTGTATGATTCTGATTGTCCTTGAAACTGCCATGTAGCCCAGACAGAGAGCTTGTGATCTTTCTGCCTCAGTCTCTTATTTGGATTACATTCACGTTCCATCACACCCCTGCTTATTTACAATTTTTTAAAGTACATTTTAACAAGGGGACTGAATCTTAAAAATAAGAATTGCTACCTGATTACCGTTGATCCCTTTGGAGCAGGCAGGCAGCTCATGTCAGTTCTATCAGTGGTGACTTCAGTCCACCATACCACTCCTGACTGACGTCTTAGAATGGATTGCTACATAAACTGCCATAGCCTGGCTGACTTCCATGGTTTAAAATGAGATATTTTTCCCTTCACCTTGAAGAGTGGTATCAGGGGCCTTTGGGTATCTGGGTCTGCTGGTGAAGGCCCTCTTGGTTTATGAAAGGCCACCTTCTCGTTCATCCTCATGTGACTGAAAGCACTCCTTCTCATCTCTCTCCAACATAACAACAATTCCATCTACTAGGACCTTGCCCTCATGACCTAGTGACCTTCCAGAGGTCACGGCCCTGACTTCTGTCATCACGGGGTGTGAAAGGGAAGATTCTAGTCTGTGCCTTCTGAGGGGACTCAGATCTCCAGTCCTTTGTCACTGGGAAGATGGATTAGGGTAGTGTTAGCGCTTTGCTGTCACTAATTTCCTTGTTACCTGCCAATGTTCTCTTACCTTTTTATTCTTCTAACTGCGGAGGCCAGCCAGTTAAATAAATATATAAATACATGAATTGATGAAAAAATAGCATAAGAACTGGGCCTCTATATGTGGGAGAATGGTGAAGCTCAGAGTATCTATGAGCACCTGACAATAGGGCCAGGATCTGTCTCTGGTGCATGAGCTACCTTATTGAAGCCCACTCCCTGTGGTGGGATGCCATGCTCAGCCTTAATACAGGCGGAAGGGCCTTGGTCCTGCCTCAGCTTAATGTGCCAGGTTTTGTTGACTTTCCATGGGATCCCTTACCTGTTGGGAGGGCTGGGGGCGGGGAGTGGGGGCGTGGGAGGAGAGGTGAAGGGGAGCACTATGGATGGAATGTAAAATGAAATTTAAAAAATACAATTAAAAAGAAAAAATACTTAATGTTACATTCAATTGTCTTTTCTAGGGTTATAGATCTGTGTAGAAATGTAAAAGAGAGGATAAGAAGAGAATGCAAAGAAAAGGGTGTTCAGTTCGCACCTCTTTCTACATGCAGGTGAGTTTCCACAGTTGTCGATAGACTTGTTCTGGAAAGCACTGCTTTTAAGCTTTTCTGTTGTGTGTGTGTGTGTGTATGTGTGTGAGTTCTGTGTGAATGTGGGTACATGTGTGCCACAGCGTGCACGTGGAAGTCAGAGGACTTTGTAGAGCTCATTTTCTCCTTCCACTCTGGAGTCTGGGCAGTGAATTCAACTAGTTAGGCTTGCGTAGCAGGCACTGTGCCCAGGGGCCACTCTGATGCCCCCAAAGCATTGTCTCTAAGCAGCTGTAAAGTACAGTTTTCCAGCTGACAAGTAGGCTTGGCCTCTTCCATGTGACAAGTAGGCTTGGCCTCTTCCCTGAACATCTCACCACACTGTTAGAACTGTGCCTCAGTCTTCAGCCCCTAAGGCAGGAGCTTTCTGCTCTCTCAGGACCTCTTGGCCGCAGAGCAAGGGTGCAAGCTCCAGACAGAGGAGCCTCTCTTGCTCCCTGATGCTGCAGACTCCAGGTGGAGGACAACCATAAACTATAGAAACAGTCAGTGGACCTGTGTGCGCGTGCGTGCTTGCGTGCATGTGTGCACGCGTGCATTTGTGTGTTGGGGGTGAGTAACCCTTTTCATTATTGATTAAATCCATGGGAATGGAATAAAGAATGAAAGGAGTGAAAGACTCAAGTGATAGCCTCGCTACTTTCCAATAGATGTTTCTTTGGTAACGGATACTTTATGTTTGTTGTTAAGTGTGATAGCCACCAGCCACACTGGTTAGTAAGTGATTGAAATGTTGCTTGTGTGAAATTAAAAAAACATATATTTTAAGTTTAAAAAAAGTAATTTGTAATTAATACCTTTCATATTGAACAGTGATTGGTTAACTGATTTTATTCTTTTTATTAAATAACAGCAGCCCTAAATGAAGCTTTTTCTGAGAAGGGACTTTTGCTTCTAGTCTTACAATGTTAAATTTATAAGTTTATAAATACATATATATTTATAAATATATAACCTGGTTATAAAACACCAGGTTAAATGTGTCAAGACAGGTGAACATTTGACTCTCTAGAAAGGTATTAAAGTAATTTAAAATGGAGAATAAATGACATTCAGATTATAAGGAGAGAACCTTGAAGGGCTACCTTTTCTTAAAGAAGGTAGACTGGTTGCCTGGTCACCATTCTACATCATGTAAGTGCCTCCCATTATCACTATGTGTGTGCATCTTCTTGAGAGCTCAGTCCAGTGCTCCGATGTGGGTCATTGCCTCTGTTCCCATCTGTTGTTGGATGAAGGTTCTATGGTGATATTTAAGATAATCATCAGTCTGAATACAGGGTAAGGTCAGTTCAGACAACCTCTCCACTATTGCTTAGGGTCTCAGCTGGGTTCATCTCTGTGGGTTCTTGGGCATAAAATGTAAATGTTTAAGAGATCTTTTTTATGAGTGTGAATTAACACAGGAAGAAAACACACAGCTGGCAAATTGACATAGCATTGTTAAACAGTTCATTTCTTCTGTGCTGAGGCACCTAACATTTGGCCTAAACGACCATTACAATTTTAGATTAGATTCTGTTTGAACTGTGATTCTGTTAGATCAAGCCCTTTGTTGTTTCTCCATAGCGTGCACTTGGAGATTTGACTGTGGTTATCCCAACTCCCTTTACATGCTTCTCAATTGCATTTTGAAACCGTAGATATTTATTGCATAGATGATTTAAGAACCTAACATCCTTGATTATCTTTTGTATATACACATACAACATACACATGGAGTCATAGGCAGTATTTTAAAGTCATGCCACTGCATTTGAACTAATCATTTATTTGTTTTTCAAGTCCTTTCTAATTATGGTGAGCTTCGCGAAGAGGCTGTATTTAAGTCTGATCCTATTTGGTGTGTGAACATTTCTTCCACTTGTGTACCATGTTTCTTTCTGTAAACTTTGAGAAGTTTGGAAGATTTGTAACTCATCGCCACATTCCATCAAGTCTGTTTGGGAAGTGTTGTTTACCACCTGAGGAAGATGGGCGTTGTGTTCATTTCAGGTCAACTAGAAAAGCATTTGCATTACTTTAAAATTTGTTTAACTTTGAAGGGATAATCTAGATTTACAAAAGTTGCAGAATAGTATAGTTGTGTTGGTGTTTGTCCTGCTGCTGTGATAAAATACTCTGATAACAGCAACCTAAGAATGGAGATTTTTGCTTTAGCTCACAGTTTGAGATAACCCTTCATGGTGAGCAGGTCAAGGCAGCAGGGGCCTCCAGGAGAGGCTCACATCACAGCCACAGCTAGGAAACAGGATAAATGCATGTTGCTGCTCAGTTCCAACTCCCCACTTAGTCTGGGTTCCTCTGCCCAGGGAATGGGCCTGTCTGAATTAAGGTGAATTTTCCTGTGTCACTTGACATAATGACAGTTATCCCCACAGGCATATCCAGGGGCACATCTTCTAGATGCCTTCTAGACTCAAGCAGTAACCATCAAATTTCTGCCTTGGTTCTTTTCCCCCAGTATCAGTATCCTACATGGTTGCATAGTATGATTCTTACAATTTAAAAACTAGTATTTACTACTATTGACCGACCTACTATTCTGGTTTTTCAGCTGCATAAAGCTGTTGGTGTTGTCTATCTTCACATTCTTCCAGTGTCTCTACCTCATATGACAAAGATAGTAAAATTACACTAATTGTGTTTGAAGATGTGTGCCCTTTTAAATGTCACTTAACTGAGAATAAAACTGTCAACATTCCTCACTTCTGCTCCTGTGTTCTGTAAAGTGTCCTGTATTGTCTGTAGAGAGCTTCTGAGTTTCTTCTAGCACATTGAAACTATTTTTTCTCCCCTTCAGTGATTTACTTTTTTCTGCCTAGAATTTCTGACCCACAAGAATCCAGTCAAATGCCAGCACATGGTATTGTTTTCAGAGCATTTATGTATTTTGCAGAGGTGATAGCTTATTTGTGTTTTTAGCATCAGTGTAGTTTTTTAAATAATGAAAATTAATTTAAGTACTTGGTATTTGCATGAACTTGTGTAGTTCATGTTTCTGCTCTAAACAGTAATGAACCAATGAAAGAACAAGTTCCTTGTTTCTGATGTTGCCTTTATGGGTGATCCATACTTGTGTAGCATGTCTCTTCACTGTGGCAATATAAGATGTATCCATGTGTATAGACTTGAACAATAATGGGACCGTGCTTCAAATAGTGTTCTCCATCACCTACATGAATAACTAATTGTCATAAGTTGAGTGTAACAGAAGCAAAGTTATATTGTCAAGATAAGGGCCTTCTAAGTTAGGTTTTTGTTAGGTTACTCTGTGCATGTTAAAGAAGTTTATGCCAGTACTTATCTGACTTTATTTTGAATGTTTTCAGATAATGCTGCTTAAAATAAGGTTCTGTTATTTGTAGATAACTTCAATAAGCTCGTTGAGAATGGCAGGGTGTTTTCATAAAACACTGAATTGTATAAACATTTTGCTTTATTTCTCAAGTTTTGGTAACATAAAACAGAGTAACTGAGCTGAGCCATGTATTTGCAGTCTTGACTAACCTCACATTTAAATGAAAGCAAAATCCTTTTTCCCCCCACTGCATTATTAGTTGACTTGTTTTGGCACCAGCTGCAGAGAACCAATGGGCCCCTTTCCCTGGCAGTGGGAGTTTGGCTAGAGGTTGAGGGTATGGCAGATTGCCCAGTGATCTTATCTTTGACACTTCTAGATGTTCAATCTGTTTTCGCTGAACTTAGAGCCCTGTGGGGTTTTGTCTGTTTGTCTTTCAGGGTGACACAGACGTATGATGCGGGTGCATGTATCTACTTCTATTTTGCCTTTAACTACAGGGGAATTAGTGACCCACTGACTGTGTTTGAGCAAACTGAGGTAATTTTGCATATAGTTTTTATGTTCTTTTATTAATTTAAATAAATTTTAGTGCCAACTTAGGGATTTTAGTTTGAGTCACCTTAGTGACACATGGTTTGCCTGGCTGCTAGCCCATTGAAATGAAAGGTATGTTAAGTCCACTATTTTTACTTACCAAATTGTCAGTCTGAAGTTAATGTTAGGTATTCCTGAAGCCTGTGTCTCTTGGGTTATTAAATAATAACAGGAACTTCATGTCCACAGGGGTCTTTGATGTCCTTTTGGCAGACCCGGTGGTAGCTGCTCTTGAGGTCAGCAGCCCTCATGTTCTTGGTCTGTGTCATTGTAATATATTCCCATGCTTGTGAACTTTTATATGACACGACTGTGTATAAAGTCCTTGGGATTCATTTGCTAGCAGTTTCAATTACATTTCTTAAGTGGCCTTCAGCTGCTGGTTTTTATAGACATGGGTGTTGACGGCTATATTGCTTGTTAGAAGCAATGTAGGATTCCTCCACTAAACTGGAAGAAACCACAGTAGATGTGTTACTTAGACACACAGGTGCCTTAGTTTTTTTAAGTTGATTATATGCCTGCCAATGATATCTATCATCCTCCGAAGTTTTAGTATATTTTATATGTTTTTGGAGGGGTGTGTGTGTGTGTGTGTGTGTGTACAGGTACATGTATGTAGGGCCACACACATGTAGGGCAGAGAATAACCTGGAGGGAGTTGGCTGTTTCTTTCCACCATACAGGTCCCAGAGATAAAATTCAGGTGGTCTGGCTTGGCAGCAAGTGCCATTAGGCACTGAGTCTCACCTGGCCAGAGGTTTGAGCATATTTGTATCTTTTTGACCTGGCTTTGAAAATCCCTTGGTTAGCTGGGCATGGTGGTGCACCCTTGTATTTTCAAAAACATAGGAGGTAGAGGCAGGAGGACTTCAGCAAGCTTGATGTTCAGCCTGGATTGCAAAGTAAGTTCCAGGCCAGCCAGGGTTAAATAGCATCATCTCAACACAAAGCAAACAAAATCTCCTTCCTTGAAGTCCTCAAACTGAAATGATTTCTATTTTCCCAGCTCTGTTACTTACTTAATTCCTGATCTCATGGAGCTGTTTTATTTGAAGTGATGTATTAGAAATGTGAAGCTCTAGAGCAAAGACTAGCATATGATTATATTACTTATGATTATATAGGAAACCTCAGCTCTCAAGACCTTTGGTTCCTTCACAGTAATTTGCAATGAGGTGTAGTCCATATGTTCCACTTGGGCAGTCTTCTTCCCCAGCCACCATTGATAGTTTATAGACATGAATGTGTCTGAGAAGCTCACGGCACAGGACACATTCACCTCATGGCTATTAAATATTAGCAAATCATTAAGAATAGAAAATGTAATGAAATATATACATGAAAAGCCATAATGAAACTCATCACTTTGTATACTAACCTAATTTTTTTTTTTCAATTGAAAGAAAAAAGGAAAGTTAAAAGTATGCCAGGGCTAAAGTAGGGAAGAAGGGAAACAGAAAGGTCCAGGGCAGCCCAGGTTACGTCCCCTTCACTGTACATACTGTCTGTATTTTGTAATGTGTTTATCTTTCGACACAGGTACATGCCATGAGGATGGTTAGGGCTTAGCATGTTAGGAGTTAAACAAGGGGACAAAACAGAAACTTGGGGTGATTTTTTTTTTTCCTCCTTCTTTCCCTCCCTCCCCATGTGCTTGGACTGAGAGCTGTGCTCCATAGAGTGCTGCTGACTGTGCAGTGGAAATGGATGGAGGGGCCATGCACATTGCTTGGCACCTTTCTGGGCATCTGGGGAGAAGTCAGTACACTTAGTCACTCAAAAGTGAAATCCAAATAGCAACAACATTTTGTGTTGTTTCCATTTACAGGCAGCTGCTAGAGATGAAATCCTTGCCAATGGAGGGAGCCTGTCACATCACCATGGAGGTATTTTTAAAGGGGAGTGGTATAGAATTCCTAATATTCCTGCTTTTAAAAATATTTGGTTCATTAAAATTCCAGGGAGAGTCATCACATAAGTAATTCAAAAGAACTTGAAATTTTGGAAACGTTTTTATGTTTTAGAGTAACTGTGATCAAGGAAGGTAGATTGTGTTATAGTTAACAGAGTGCTTGGTTTGATAAGCCTGCCTTCGTATGGAACCTATCAACTTTGCTAATTCTCAGAGACCTCATGGTAAGAGAGCAGATTATCTTCCCTGGGAGGTAGTTGACCATAAAAGCCAAAGCTTTGAAGAAAGGAAAAACAAAACCTATACAGTCTTTTCCAGCCACTGGTGAAGTATAGATGACTAACAGATGTATATATTGAAAGATATTTGTTCCTACCCAAACTCAGCAAATTAATCAACAGGATTTTTAATAAGCTTAGGAAATTAGTAGAATGCAGTTGTAAGATAGTCTTTTACAAGATAAACAGTAGCCATTCTGTTATTAAAATTGTAATTTTTGAGATTATCCATAGGTTCTCTATAACAGAAACTTGGTACAATACATTTCACTCTGTAATTTTATGCTTAGAAAGAATAGAAATGTAGAGATTAAAAAAATTTAGGGAGGTACACAAACACTAATAACCACCTAAAAATCAAACCCTTAGCCTGTCCTGGACTCTCCCTGTTCCTCTTGTCTTTTTTGATTTACCTTGTAACTATAGTATCTAAAAATGCTGCACATTTGTGTTTAAATCATTTGCATTTGCTTGCTGGAAAGTTGGGGTCCAAGAGGGCAGTGATTTATTTTTTCTTTTTCTGTGTGTTGCTGTATACTAGGACCAAGAACTGCCCGATGCACTCAGCCTCTAAATGTGTGTGGGGAGATACTGGAAGATTTTTGGTGGAAAAGTGGTGTACTATAGAGTGCCTGTTTCAACAAAACATTCTTATAGCAGGGCTGGAAAAGATTGGTGATGCAGATGAATGAGATGCAAGATAATTCAGATGCTGCTGCATCAGTTTCATCCTCAGTGCATCCTTTTTCCTTGACCTCACAGAAACTTGAGTAGGCTGTCTAATGAACACTAGAGTGGATACATTCGTCCTTCGTCTTCTTTTCCTGAATAGATACTTTCCTTTAGAAATTCTTTTCTCCTCCTTTTCGTGCGTGTGCTCATGGGTGTGTGTATTTGCATGTGTGTGAGTGCGCATGTGTGTCCATGGCCATGGAGGCCTGAGGCTGGGTAGGAATCCTCCTTGACAGCTGCCTCATTCATTGAGGCAGGTCTCCCCGAGGTGCTAGGAGATATGAGAATGGCAAGAGAAGAAGGAGGAAATGGGCCCTAGAGGTTTCAAGTTGAATTCAAAGCTGAGGTACACCTCAGGGCCTTACACCTTCTTTAAAAATCGGGACTGTAAGATCTGTGCTACAGAAAACAAGAGGAAGGGAACAGAATGAGGATGGCCGACTGTAGAGAAGGGGTGGTTAAATGGGCTGTTTCCTTGATTTTGGAATGATGGTTTCAGTTCACTCACATTTTGTAGTGTGAGAAATTTTGCCAGGATTGAAGGTGACCAAGTTTCCTGAAGCAGTGCAGAGGAGAGCCATGCTGGCAGCCTTCTGTGTTCAGTAGCTCTGCTTCCTTTGTGGCTGTGAGAATGTTCAGGCCTTCCTGGGGGTGGCTGTGTGTGAGGTGCCCAGAAGGAGATGCACGCTGCAGTTGCTTCTCCACTGTGGTGGGCTGCTGTCTCTGTGGAGCACAGCTGCACTGACGAGGAGTATCTTTAAAGCTCTCACTGCAGAACAGTAGGCCAGAGCCTCCTGCAGAGAGACTCGAAACTTGGCTGCAATGGAAAGTTATAAAAGTTTTATATATTATATATTAATATATGATAATATTATATATATATTACCCAGTACCACAAGTGAAGTCAATAAGCAGTAATTGGGAAAAGGGTAAATCTTACCCTGAAATACATTGATTTGTCAATCCTTGGTCTTAAAGCACAATATGTGAATCGTCCCTGTGGGTTTTGTTTGTGATAGAGACTGAGCCCCGTGCCTTCTAACTGAGCTTCCTCTCTAGCCCTCATTTTTTTTTTTTGATCCAAAGTATACTTAATGCCTTTTAATCTTGTAAAGTGTGTTCGCTTTATGTAAATATTACTGGCTAGCGAGGCTAGAGAATCTCAAAAGATTTTCCCTTCTCCTCAAGGGTGTTACACAGTCCAGGAGAATAAGGATTACATTCAGAAACTACTGATCGAAGCTGGCGCGACTGTGCCATGCGCACTACTGTGAGCTTAGTCCTCCCTCTTTTCAGACTGCACTGTCCAGGCAACCACAGCACAGTGAGTGCCGGGTTGTGAGAAGGGAAAAGGAGATAAAGGAAGCGCTAATAGTTACACGGCTATAAGCGTTTTCTGGGGTCTGTAGAACTTAATCTCCTTTAGTCCTCTTCAGCTAAGTAGCTGCTCTTCGTGCTTCAAATGGGGTTCAGAACTAAGCTGCTATTGCTAGTGTAAGAACTCTCATTCTTTGGTGTACTTGTCCTTAAACCAAGATGCCTAAAGTGTTTGAAATGATTTAAAATTTCAGAAGATTGAAATTGAGTGCCTTTGAAAAGAAATACCATGTATTAGTTTTCCTTTAAGACTAATAATCCTCCTTTTCTTTATTTCCACATTTTCTAAGATAATTACCTTTTAAACAAGTGCCCCAGAAGGGAATCAGAGTTTTAATTTATTATAGGCATTTTTATTCTTAGTAGTTCTTTTCCATAAATCATGTACTTTCTTGTTGGTTTATACTTCCTGATGTAGGCACCTCACATCTCAGTGTCAGGGACTGAGATAGCATAGTGCAGAGAGGTTCATGGCACAGTGTCTTCGTTATTATTTCTATTACTGTAAACACCGTGACCAAGGCAACATATAAAAGAAAGAGTTTGTTTGGGGCTCACAGTTCCAGAGGGTTAGAGACCATGACCACTGCAGCAGGGAGCGTGGCACAGGTAGACAGGTATGGCAGTAACTGAGAGCTTACATTTTGAAACACAACCAGGAGATGAGATGTTAGGAATGGCGTGGGCCTTTGAAACCTCAAAGCCCCACCACCAGTCATATACCTTCTCCAACAGGTCCATGCCTCTTAATCCTTCCCAAACAGTTACACCAGCTGCGGGCCAGGTATTAAAATATATGAGCTCATGTGGGACATTCACATTATGTTATCACTACAGACAGTAAAACTACTTGCACTATTTGTGTGTATTCTCAAGTTTTGGGTTTAGAGATCTTTACTTGTTAAAGGTTTCACGCATTGAAAAATTCCATTTATTGGCCTGAAGTAGAAAGTGGCAAGGTTTGATTCCATATTAAATTTAGAGGCAGCTGCATTAAAAGGCACATTTTAAATTTCTGTCCCATTTGTCATATTTATTTTCTGTTTGATCAAAAACAGTGACTGCATGGAAACAAATTTCAAACTATCTGATTCCCTGTGTTCAGAAAAGGCTTGCACACATGCACAGTCCACTTCACACGCACGGTCCAGTGAGGGTGTGGTTACCTAGGCTTGCACACATGCACAGTCCACTTCACACTCACGGTTCAGTGAGGGTGCGGTTACCTAGGCTTGCACACATGCACAGTCCACTTCACACTCACGGTTCAGTGAGGGTGTGGTTACCTAGGCTTGCACACATGCACAGTCCACTTCACACGCACGGTCCAGTGAGGGTGCGGTTACCTAGGCTTGCACACATGCACAGTCCACTTCACACACATGGTCCAGTGAGGGTGCGGTTACCTAGGCTTGCACACATGCACAGTCTACTTTACACTCATGGTCCACTGAGGGTGGGCTCTTGCTAAGCTGCCAGAGTGCTGTTCCTTTCACATCCCTGATCACTCACTTTCTTAGTGACCGTCTCAGCCCTACAATCTAAAACCATCCTGAAGACTTAGGTGAGTGACTCCAGGTAGCAAAAGATGTCACCTCTTCTGGTACTGCATTAGTTCAAATCTGTTTCCTGCTTGTGCACTGCAGTACCCTCTTAACTCACCTGTCCCTCCTCACTTCTCTTGCTGCCTGGGAAGCTTCTCTTTAAATCAGGTTATCTCTTCACATTCAGAACAAAATCCAGACTCTTATCAGGCCTTCAGAGATGCAGTGGGGTGTCCACCCTCTCTCTCTGTCCTCATCTCTGATGCAGTTTTTCCTGCCATTTCTCAGAATTAACCTCTTCTCCCTCATGACTCATGCTGTTCCCTCTTGGATATTTGCATGACTCCCTTTACCTGGTCATTTAGGTCTTCAGTAAAGATGTCACTTGCCTAGAGATGTCCCTACTCACTTGTATAGCTTTTACTGTTTCCCACTTGAACTCTATTGAGTGACACAGTTCTGGTTTTGATATTCTGTTCTTCAATCCCCAGAACACTGAGTGTCTACTCCACCTAGTTCTTCCTGAGGGACAAGGATTACAGGAGGGTGCTATCAGGCTCAACTGCTTTAAGACAAAATGTGAATTGTACATATGAGGAGCACTCATTAGTATGCAGAGAAATTCATGTTATTGTATCCTGCTGAATGACTTTGCTAACACACTTTCACAGACATATTGTAAAATCAACTTAAGTCTTTGTATAATTAATATGATCATATATTCATAGACAATCATAAGCTCAAGTCATTCTTGGGTTGTTGAGGTAGGTCAAGTCTTTCATGGCAGTTTATATTGAGATCCTGTCTCAAGATGAAAATTAAAGTGATGTTTAGAATATAGTTGGATAATGAGCACTCACCTCAGATGCAGAAGGGTCCTAGGTTCATTCCCAAGCGCCATGCATGTGCATGCAGACACACACCCACCCTAATAATATGTGGTCAAAATTATGACTGCATGTGAATGATACACATACACATGTACATATAGGTTAGGGTACTAGAAGTAGAGAGGATATAGTCTTTGAAATCAAATACATACTGACCTCCTAGCTCCGAATTTACTGATTGATGAGATCATAGGGAGGCAGATTCCATGAACTGCAGTTATTCTCAAATGTAAACCAAGACCTCACCACTTCCTAGGTTCATTATAGCATGTAGCTGTAGCACATGCATAGCATCTAACCAGCCTTGCATGCAGATGCCAAAACACTGCATGTGCATTTTTAAGGAGTAGGAGAGGACCAGGTAGAACTCTGCTTTATTTTCTTAATCTTTGGACCAACCACTGAAGAGTGGGTTGCAGTTTACTTGGAAAAGATATGTACATTTAAGGGGGTCTGACAATATCATTTTCATATATAACTTAGCTAGGTCTCTTAAAATCTGGAAAATCTGCATGAAAGAAAAATAAGTTTCTTTCACATTACTGGCAACGAAATTGGCTATAGTTAAATGTCGTTTTCATAGTAGCTTCTCTGAAGTTAATCATTTAATTTGAAATTTTCAAATGTCCATTGCTATTATAGTTTCATAAAGCAGAAGTGTTTTTAATCTAAGATTTAAATAACATGTTTAATTGTGCTGCTAGGCTTTCTATTAAAGCTTTTGAGAGACCACTATTTTTAATATGTATAAAAGATTTTCCTCATTTGCTTCCTGAACTGAAAATTGAAGCTGGCCTTAGTAGCATATTTCTTTATTGACCTTCAGGTAATGTCGTGACAGTTTCAGTATTGTGTTTGGTTGTTTTGTTGTTGTTTTGTTTTGTTTTAGTTCCAGTAGTAGAGAATACTGATGCAATTTCTCTTGGAGGATTGGCCTATAATTGTGATTAATAACAGTTGCTTTCACTCTCTGGAAACAGACAGGCTGGTTTGTCTGCCTGCAATCATGCTGTGATGAATGGACTATTTTAACTCTGGCTTGTGTATCAGAGCAAACATGTAGCCTGGGACTGGAGGCTGAAGGGGAGTCTGCTTCACTCACTCCCTGTAGCTCTTGTGTCTGCAACTGATGTGCTGGTTAGGTTAAACAGCACAGTGTGTGTCGGCCACACGCTTAACTTGACCTTGGGCTTAGGACTTTGAGTCATCCACTTTCTGAAATTATACTTGAAGTCCTTTGTCAGTAAGCAAAATACCCTTGATTGAGTTTACTGATCTTAGTTGAAATATTGGTGTCTAAGCAAATCAGAACTGCTGCTCATGGAAACTAGTAGTAGGAGTGTTGGGAGTGAAGAGGCTGAGATGGATACCTGTTAAATCCTGTAGTATGAACTAGAAGGTAGGAATGTGGAAAGAGAGGTAAGCGGCGGGGGGCAGGGGGGTGGGTAATGGAATGTTCCTTTTTGCCCATTCCATGACTCTCTGTCTGGAAAATCCCAGAAAACAGTCAGCAAGAATACGGAATACAAAATTCCAAATAAAATTTAACAGCAAATGTAGAAACCAAAATCTAAAACAACAGCATTCACAACTACTAAAGAGTGAAATAAATATGAATCTAATAAAATATATAGGCTTTAATCTAAGAAAATGTACATAGGGTTTGTATTCTTAGAGTTACTGAATGCCATTGAAAGAAACCAAAGTCGTCCATGAATAAATAAAGTCATCTTCCTATTCATGCACTGGTGGGAAGGAAGACCACATGGTGAAAATGTCATCTCTGTCCAAACTGATCAGTCTTTTAACACATTTTCTATTAGAATTTTAGCAGGGTTTTTTTTTTTCATTTTATTTTGTTTTGAATTTTTTGTCTGTTTTGTTCGAGACAGGGTTTCTCTGTATAACCTCTGGCTGTCCTGGAACTCACTCTGTAGCCCAGGCTGGCCTCAAACTCTCAGAGATCCGCTTGCCTCTGCCTTGAGTGCTGGAATTAAAGGTGTGAGCCACCTCTGTCTAGCTTTTGGCAGAGTTGTTTTTTTTTTAATAGATCTAGGAAATATTCTAAATTTTATATGATAAAACAAAAGAACTAGAAAACTAAAATAATTTTGAAAAAGAAAAAACAGTCTTCCTGATTTTGAGCCTTATTGTATAGCTTCAGTAATCAAGACTGCGGTGTTAGAGCTATGGAAGAGAACAGAGAATACAGAACTTGGGCCACATACCTGGACTCAAATCATTTTGACAGGAGCACTCCAGTGGAAATGATGCTGGAACAGCTGTAGATCTGTATAAGCACACATGCACGGAACTGTACTACAAAAGAACACTGACTTAAATCTACATTTATACAGAAATTAACCCAAAATGGGTCATGATCTTAAATGTGAAACATGAAACTCTAAAACTATTAGAAAATAGCGTAGGAGAAAATCTTCATGTCTAGAGCAGGCAAAGAGTTCTTGGGCTGAATGCAAAGCATAATCCATAAAAGGGAGATTGGTTAACTGGACTCAGCTGTAAACAGATGACGGTAGAACAGCCTGGATATCTTTTAGCCTCTGAATGGCTAAATAAATCCTGCTAATCCATGTTCTGGAATATACTTCAGCAACAAAAAGAATGGACTGTTGGCTATACTTGGCTGCATCTCTGTGGAACTGTGCTGAGTGTATAAAAATCAGTGTCAAGTGGCTTCTTGCTTTTATGATTCTGTAACAGTTTTGACATGACAAGATGGTTGAGAAGAGATTAGCAGTTTCCAGGAATCGGCTCTAGGGAAGTGACTAGAGACAGGTAATACATGGATGCTTTTGAGACAAAGCTATTCAGGATCTTGAATGTACCAGTGTCCCAGCCATGTCCTCTAAACCAGCACTAAGTAGTATGGCCAACAGTGCTTTACATCAGATCACCACGAGAGAACAAAAGGTTTGTTTTACCTTTTAAGTTAATATTTTCAGTCTCTTTACAGCTGACTTTTTCTCCCAGAACCTGTGCATTACATAAACAATTTTTCTACTGAAGCAATGTAAATAGATTCTAACAACAGATAGTTAAGAATAAATGTAATTCATAATGTATCAGAACATTACAGCTTTTCATTCCTATCATAGGTGCAGCAAACTTTAGCTCACAGGGAAAGCTATTGAGAGTGCCCTGCTCACCACCCTCCACCTGGACAGCTGCAGAGGCTCAGCTCAAAGCACTGCGACAGCATGTGTTTGTGAGCTGCTCCCATGTGTGAACTTGTGGTAGCTTCCAGCCTGAGGGCATGATTAGAAAAGGATGGTGGCTTGAATAACAACCATGGATTTGGGGTTTGGGGAGGGGGCCATTAAAGAGAACTTTTCCTTTCTGGCAGTTTTTGTGTAGATCCTTATGTGAGGGTGCTCGCTCATAGTACATTATTATATTCTTATAGGTACTTATAGGTATTCAGAGTCTGTTCCATGTAGTTAACCCAAATTCTAGTAGATATTTTCAAGGATGGTATCTGTTAAAAATATAATATCTGAGCTTGGTGGTGGTGGCATGCACCTTTAATCCCAGCACTTGTGAGGCAAGAGCTGACAAATCCCTGTGAGTTTGAGGTCAGCCTGGTCTACAGAGTGAGTTCCAGGACAGCCAGGGCTACACAGAGAAGCCATCTTTGAAAAGCCAAAAAAAAAAAAAATCTTTTAGGTACACTTTATTTCTACTGTTATTCTATTTAAATTTCTGTAATTAAAATTAAATAAAAATTCACGTCCTTAGTTACATTAATCACTTTTCAAATGCTCTTATCTATGTGTAACTAATGGCCACTATGATAAACAGTCTAGATTTACAATATTTTCCTGCAGAACTATGCCACTAGCTCCTGCTGATCCAGTTAGGTACAGCCATGAAAGTAAGCTCCTGGATAAATGGTCTGTTTTATAGTTGGTTCTTTTCTCCTTTTTCTGGTCAACTCCATTCTCTGTCTCCTCCTCCCTTCCACCAAGTACTGGGGTTGAACCTAGACCCTTGTAGCCTGCTAGACAAGCACTCTACCACTGTGCCTGTCCTCCCATTTTGTTCTTTCTTATACAATTCTTTCTGCCCTTATAGTCAAACTGCGACTAACAAGTTAAATATTTCCAATAGAGACCACTGTGTTCAGCTGGCCCAGATTTAGCCCTTTAAGATAGAATTATTTAGTAGTTTCTGCTAAGTCTTCAGTCTCTTAAACCATGAGGCCTAGTTCCAGATAATGTTTGTGGGTCAGGTTAGCCATAATGTCCACATTTTTTTTTTACATATGACACCACTAACTTCACCTCTACCTTGTGTGTGTGTGTGTGTGTGTGTGTGCAACTCATGTGTGTGCATGTGCACATACGTCTGTCTGTGTGGTGTGTGTACACGTGCATGCATGTGTCCCTGTGTAGGTACACACGTGCCAATATGTGCATGTGGAGACCAGAGAGGTTCACCTTGAGCATTATTCTTATTCACTCTGTACCTTAGTTTTTGAGACAAGGACTTTGATTGAACCTAAGGTTTACCCTCTGTGCTAGGCCAGCAAACCAGCAAGCCCCAGGGACCTGCCTCTTTGCCCACACCCAACACTATGTTTACAGACAATTGTCCCCACCTAGCATTTACATGGGTACTGAAGATCTCAACTCAGATCCTTTTGCTTTTGTAGAGCAAGCCCTTTAACCATTGAGCCATCTCTCTGGCCTCTCTTCATTTTTGAATGCTATATATCATACTACAAAACACAGTATTCCTGAATCTTTCCAGAGTTATGTTAAGTAAGTGATTTCAAAAACCATCCTGGAACCTCTCATTTTTTCTATCGTAGAAGAACACATTAAAAATTCTGTGTATTCAGTAAATACACACACAGACACAATTGGAAATCAGACTTAAAATGTGAAATTCATTTTCAGTTTAAGCAGAAAATGATACCCTGGCCATTAGTTTCTCTAATAGCCATTAACAGCACACATGTGATAACTGTGGTGTAGAAAGCATAAGTTTTATCATGTCGTATGCTTCTTTTTAATGACTGTTGCAGAGTAGGTATGTAGAAGTTGTCACGTTAACACATATTGTAACAAATATTTGTCACTATTCATTCTTTTGATATGATTTGACATGCTACATAAAGAAAACTTTCTTTTCAGATAATAAGCTGTGTAATAAATGTTTAAGGTGCTGCTCTAGCTGCTCTATAAGTGTCTATCACATGTGACACGTGTGTATAGATGAGTGTGGCCTCTAAATGATGAATATATAGCAATTTAAGAATTTCTGGGAACTGGAGAGATGGCTCAGTGGTTAAGAGCACTGGCTGCTCTTCCAGAGGTTCCCAGCAACCGCATGGTGGCTCACAACCATCTGTAATGAGATGTGGCTCCCTCTTCTGGCGTGCGGGCATACATGGAGACAGAATGTTGTATACATAATAAATAATATAATTTTTTTTTTAAATTTTTTTCTGAAGGACATTGTGGTCCAGCTCTGCAAAGAAAGTCTTGTACTCTGAAACCACTTCCTTCTCTGGGCGTAGGTCTGTGCTATTTTAATTTCTTGATGCATCACAGGCAGATGTTGCTACAGAGTTCCTCAGAGTCTCAGAGCTGTTTCCAGTCATTGTCTGATTAGTAAGTCTCACCGGATGCTTCTATCTAAACTATGCTTCCTCCGTGCACGCTTATTCTCCAGTGTCATCAGCTTCATTTGCTGAGCAAAACCAAAGGTTTCTAGACCCTTTACTTGGGTAAGCCATGATTTTCAGCCCCTTGTCTTGCCATTTCTGTTACCAGGAGCAGAAGGAGCTCACAGACCAATACCACCAGTGGGTTAAATTCTTTCATCAAACATGATTATGAGGGGCCACAGCTATGCTTTCTCCCCCGCTGCTTGCTAGTTCACTAATCAAATGTATGTTAGATTGATTATTGTAAAAGTATAAACCATAGAAAATTTGACAAGATAGATGTGTAAATTATCCTTCTGACAGAACTAATGATGCACTCCAAGCACCTTCTGTTTTCCAGTGCTTGGTGAGTGACTTCATTAAGTATGCAATGGCTGTTGGGTGGCTTCTCAGACAATGGTTCAGTTCCTTGTGGAATTGCATTATTACTAGAGGTGTGAAGCCAGGCAGACAAGCTGGCTTTTGGGCATCCTGCCGAGCTGCTAATGTGCTCCATCTTGTTGGAGCCGTTGTTTGCCGTCTTTTCAGGACAATTACATCCATAACCACAGGACACATTCAGTGAAGCTATATTACAGATAACCGTGGAGACTGGCGCTGATGCCCTTCATCCCTGTCCCTGAGCTGCCACAGCATGAGTAGCACCTTCCACAACTCAGACTAGCTGCTGCTTGCTTGTCTGTCCGTCTTTCTGTCAGCTTCACAGAGCAAATCTGGAAGCGCGGCTTGTAACTTGTTTAGGATGTTATACTTGAATGGGCGGATCCATTTGCAGATGAGAAAGCGCAGCTGCAGCACAGTTCCGAGGTGACGGTGGTCCTGCTGGAGGTCTTCAGGTGGAGGCTGCTCCAGGAGTCTCTGGTTTCAGAGAGAGACCTACAGACAGAAACTTTCACTTTGAACTTTAGGTTTTCCCCCACTAGACTTGGCTTCTTGTATTGTAACACCTCAATGCTTTGTTGTTTCCTATGCCAGCCACAAATACCTTGCTTTCTGAAGCATCCTGCTATTTGTTATTTGGATAGTGATTTGATGGTTTCCTAGAAAACTGGACCTGAAAGCTGCTTTGAGCTAAGCTGAAGTGGTATTTAAGGTTCCAAATGGCGTGTGTTGTGATGTATTGCTGCAACCCGATAAATGGGAGTGCACTTTAGAGTGACAGGCCGGATACTTTTATGAAAGGATTCCCATTTCTGTTGGCCAATTAAATCTCTCTTGATGACTCTGGATCATTAATGAACATTTGTGCAAAGTGGCCATTTGAATTCAGTTATTATAATAATGCATATGTTTGAGAAGAGCTTCATGCAAATAGCCGTAATGTAAACTAAAATCCCTATTTTGTCATGTAAGAATACACTGCTTTGCTTTCAGTGCCAAAGCAAGTTTGAATGTCAAGATTCTTTTATCTGTCCCTCACAAAAGTTTTAGGTAGAAAATGTTTTTTATTTAGTGCCTTTAAAAATCATTAACTCTTAATTATTGTGATACTTTATTGCCTCAAGTTTGTAAGACCTAAAATGAGGGAAAAAAATAAAATAAACAGTTCATAAGAGGAAATTAAATTTAAATTAAGCACCTGTTTTTGTGTATGCCAAAAAAAAATGTTTGGGTCTGGCAGAACAATGGCAAGAATGTAACTGTTATTTGGGGTACGTGAGTTTATTTAAAGCACTTAGAAAAGAATTTTTGATTGGAGAGATTCATAGCTGGATCTTTTCCCCCCCGAACCATTGAGTCAAATTTTCTTTTTTCTCTTAACTATACTCCTTAAAATATTTTAAAGAGCTATATAGTCTATCATTTTTGTTAGGTCTGCCCAACAGATTTGTTTTCTATGAAATTTCTCTTCTGCAAGCTTCATTTTCTACAAAATTATGACTTGTTGGGAGTCATGACAAGGGGTAGGCTTTTGGATAAGCATGATCTTTTTCATCTTGTTATTTGTAAAATGATCTCAGTCCAAGCTTCTTTCAATCTCTGTTTCATAGTTTACAGAGAAAGGAGACAGTGTGGGACACAGACTTCCCCTGGGAATGCATTGGGCTTAATGAGCTTGATAGTCTAGTGGGCTCAATAAATCAAGTAAAGCAAAACATTTCTCAGTTTTGAATAAAAGCATTTATCACACCGTGTTTGCTCACTCATGTCACAAGATTGATTGGTTTCCAGCATTCAAGGTGTGTACTGAAGCCGTTTTGATTTTGTTTTCCAGTGGGCAAGTTACGGAAGCAGTGGCTAAAGGAAAGTATCTCTGATGTCGGCTTTGGGATGCTGAAGTCTGTCAAGGACTATGTGGACCCCAGTAACATCTTTGGAAACAGAAACCTTTTGTAACCCCATGGATAGCATTATGAAAAATGTTACCTTTTTAAAGTCATCAGTTATGGTTATACCAGTAATCAAATATATCATGGACTGTATTTCAGCTATGTTTGTTTGTTGGTTTCAAATAAGTTGGTTTTCGTTCTGTGTTTGTTTCTACATTTCTAGATTGACAGATGGCATTCCTAGGTCTCTCTCACTGTAGGTATTCCAGTTTAGAGGCAACTAACTGGTTGTCATTTCAGACTTTAGGCAGCATAAGGCTGCCCAATATCTGAGGGCGCGGCCAGCGGTTTCACGTGCTCTTCTAGGTGAGCTGAGGGAGATTGTGTCATCTGCTTCTTGTCTAGCCTCTCTGTTGTGTCCTTTCTTAAACAACGTTTCTCTAAAGCAGACATCTAACAAAGATTCTGCTGGGGAGAGAGATTTGTGTGTGTTGTTAAAAGCGTCCTTTCCTGGGAGTCAGTTGCTGCGGGAGGACACTCGGGACAGGGCCAGCAGTCTGTTACTAGCATGCCTTCACCTGTATAAGGTGCCAAGCCTGAGCTTTGCTGGAAGTGAACACACAGTTGCAAAAACATACAGATTACTCTGTGAGCAGACACATTTTTGTCCTCTGTGTCTGTTTCAAGTGGGGTGTGCATTGTATTCGTATCACTGAGGGTAACCTGTTGTTCTGTCCTACATCATCCATAATATGCTTTGTAAGAACAGCTACCTTTCTACACGTGACGGGCAGGTTTTCCCATGAAGTGAAGGCCGTGGTCCACCCTCCAGTACTCCTGTGTCTGCTGTCGTGCTTGTTGCCAAGCTGCACGTGCAGCTGCAGCACGAACAAAGGAAGGCCCCTCAGCCTGCTGTCTCCAGTTTAAAACAACTATTCGGCTAAAGAAACAGTTGCTAGTTGACTCTTGGATTTGAAAGCCTCTATAATTTCACAGACAGCAATCTTTTTTCTAATTAGCCACAAATAGCCTGATAAATGTTTATGGAAAAATAGTTTCTGTTCAGTTCTTAATAATGGTTTAATGCCTTTTTGAATTACTGGTTTAACCTAAGTTTTAAAATGTATGCCATAATCACAAGTTTGAAATATCCTATTTCTTAAATAAAAAGGAGAGTATTAATCATATTTAGCAGACATTTTTACATTCAAAACTGGAATTTGAAATAAGTGGAACAATTGCTTTAAATCACTGTTGAGGTTCCTGATTCACATTGTGAGACAAGTTCTTTTCTTAATGCAATACCTAACTTTTGATAATTTTTTAAAATATTTAATCAGATAATGTAAGTCAAAGTACAGACGATCCTTTAGAAGGACACACTGTCTGTCTATGTAGCAACAGCTCCAATTATGTTGGGGCAGTTTGATACCTTTTATATCTAAGTAGCCTTAAACAGAGCAGTGAAAATTTAAAATTGACAAAATGATATTTTTAAGACTTCAAAATGATAAATAATTTTTAGCTATTAAAATTGGCCTCAAACTAACAAATTTAAATCTGTAGGGAAAAAAATCAATATTAAGTATTAGTTTAACAACAAAACTCAATATTTATTTTTTGGAAGCTGCCTCTTTATTGATGATTTATTTTCAATTATAAAATTTCCATATCTTTGGTTAAAGATTTTGATGGTTTGAAATAGCTGGACACTCAAGGAATTGCCTCTTGAATTGTAAGATTCTTTATAAAATGCATCTCTTCTTGAAGGTGATTCTCTAATTGGTGAATTGAAATGTAACATTTAGTAAGATTCCAACCTCTCGCTGGAAGTGTATACATGTTTCCAAGGAATTATTTTTAATAAACAGTTTTATTAGCAGATTCAGTTCCTTGCATGTGATTGTTAAAACCTTTCCCCCAGGGAGTTCAGGTTTCCACAGCCTCGGCAGTCTGTGCTGTAAGGGTAACTAGCTCCCAAAGTTGTTGGGTTCGCCGTCTGACATGAGCTCTATGGAGGTTAGCAGTTTATGTCTTTGTTTCTTTTTATCTCTGGGTGCAGACCTCACCAATCTTGATTCTATAGCGTTCACGACATTTTGTATCTGAAATAATCTCAAGAGGGATCATTTTGAAACGTGAGAACTCTCATTAGTACTGTTTCACTGTGTCTGTAGGTCAGGAAACCTTCCCACCCACTTCTGGGAGGCGCCTCAGTGTAGACCATGTCTTCAGAGGAACACGAGTTTGCGAATGTGCACAAAGCACTTAAAAGCCTTGCCTCCTTCAGAAGTGTCTGCACGCGGCCCCACGAGCCTAACCCAAGGGAATACTGTTTAATGGAGCATCGCAACGCATGGGTTAGCTTCTTTAAAAGCTGCAGCCTGTTTGATACTCAGAAGCACCTAGCACTGACTCACCCTTCTTAAATTAGCCATATGTGTAATATTTTGCTTAAATCTGATGACATCACATGTCGGTTGGGATTTTAGTGGGAATGGGAACTTGCTGCTAGTGAGATTTAAATACTAACGACTCAAATGGACAGACTTTGCTGACCTTGGAGAAACTGTTGCCTTAATGTGTGGTGTGACATATAGTGGTGCATAAGTGAACTGAGTCTCATGTTATATCCTTTGAGACTCCTACTGGATTGTGGAGGCCATATGTTTCCTGTGTCCAGCATTTCATCAAAGAATACAGGATTAAACTCTACTCTATTCAGGAATGGGAGGTTGGTACTTGAAATGCTTACATATTATAGGAATATTGATCTAAGATTATTTATGAATCTGGAAGCCTTCTAGTATTCATATTTGTGTTGTTAGTTTATTTTGGAAAACAAAAGCTCAATAAAAGACAAGCTTCCATCAGTGTGTATATTATACCAGATATAAACACATGCAAGAACCCTCCTCTTTTCCCCTCCGGAATATTGTAACTGAGTGCTAATTTGCATATTTGAGAAATCCTTTCTGCATGTTAATCCCAGAGATTTTCCTGTGTTGTGTTCTCTCATACAGCTTCTAACTAAGCCATCAGAGAAGTCCTGACAGAAGTGTGTTGCTCCACATGGAGCTGGGTTTGATGTCACTGTCAGAACACGTGATGTAGAGGGACCGCTTCACACTGAGACAGTGCTTGAGCAGCCTGCTCTGCCTGTGGGAGGTGTATCTCCAGTCTGAGGAGCGCTGAGACAGCCATGAATAAATAGCATTAGTAATCTTGAGGGGTTTCTCCCTCACTTAATCTTCAGAGATTTTGATTTTACCCAGGGCTCGGCTTGTGGCCGGGAGCGCAGGAGGAGCACAGCAGGTGCAGATTAGGACTGGAGACTCTGAGCTTCTGCCTGTGGCTTTGTCCTTTGTGGGGGCTTAGCTTGGCTCAGGTCTTTATGTTCCAATAGGAGCCATCTGTCTACAAATTCATTTAATTCTTTCTCTTTATTGAAAAAAAATACATTGAGAGAAAAATCTAGAAAGTATAAAAGGTTTTCTTCAATTGTTGAAGTATGTGTCTGACATGAAGGATGTAACCCAGCTTTCTGTTCCTTAAGCCAAATAGTGTTTGTCTTCAGTGTGAAACTTAACTGTAAAAACTGCTTGTATAATGTCAAGAGATTATAGAAACATTATTAATAAAATGGACATGGCTTATGATTTTTTTAATCAAAAGGAGGTGTGAAGCTGTTTTTTATTCTGTTTGCATATGTTTTCAACTTTACTTTTTCACTTCATATTTCCATAGATTTGAAAATAAAAAATAATTTTTGTAAGTCTGCTAATGTAGCATAATCTAGACAATCTATGACTGAATCCCTTTGGCTTTATAGCTGAATATATCATAATTTGGTTGCATCAGTCTCCATTTTTTTTAATCAATTTTAAGCCTTTAGGTGGTGTTCTGAGCATTCCCTTTCAAACCTGGAAGGCCACATCCTCACACTCTAAATAAGTACAATCAGTTCCTTAACAGAGGGAGTAAAGATCACTGGTGTACACCACTCTTGAGCCAGAGAACACTCACAGAATTACACCTAGTTCTGTGAACATGAAAAGACTTTTTGTTGTTGTTGCCAAAGGATATTGTTTTATTTTTTAAAAAGGAATAAGTAATACATTGTCCGGTGAACTTTTTTTTTCTTTCTAGATACTAGGGGCTTACTTCCTGAGAGCAGAGAAACAGCATGGATTGATCGGCTTCACATGCCGTGTGGGTGGCATTGTTACTGTTGTTTCCCAGCAGCACAGCACTCACCTGAGAACCACCCTTCCCCTGGACTGCTCGCAGAGGTCTGGAGTGCCTGCATCAGGGTAGTTTCTCTAAATGGGCTTTTATTCAGCAGTGACTTAAACACTGTCTTTTTAAAGCTCACAGTGCCTTCTTGGGATTTTTCTCTTTTCTTCCATGAAACAATTTAAAACGAGAGAGGGCATGTCTGTAAAGACAGAGATGGTTTAGCAATTCAGGGTTCTTCCTCTCCAAGAACACATCAGAATTTGGTGATTGTATGTAGAAACACTATTCTGTGTTGGTTTGGGTTATTTATATATTTAATCAGTTATATGCTTAACCTGGACTCAGACATCTAATCAGTCGGTGGGATTTGTGTCTGCTTTTCATTCCTGCTGCTCCAGCCTAGTAACCCTAAGATATGGCTTGGCAAGTCTTGAGCACCCACTGTATGCTTTTGACTTTGTTTACACAGCTCCCTAAGGAAGCAGGGTTTCTAGACCTTATGCTCCATGTCTGTCTTTGTGTATGTGTGTGTGTTTGTGTGTGTGTGTGTGTCTGTGGTGGTGCCTTGGGAATAATGAGTATTTTGTTCCTGGGCAATAATAAATCCTGTGAGAAGTAGGTGTGTTCTATACAGCTTTGTTCTTTTTTTTGCTAAGCCTGTGAAATAATTTGCTCTGATACAACTTAACTTGAATAATATCTTATCCTGAGTCTTCCTCCATGGCAGTACATGTTTCTGCCAGTACTGTGGTCATCTTTTGGGAATTACATGTGGGTAAAATGTATATGTAAGCCATTATACTGCTGTAACTAATGCGTAGGCAACAGTTCTTCCCGTAACACTCAGTCTAAAAGTAGATGTGAAGTGGGAGGGAACCTTTCCGAGAGGCTCTGGTAGAGCTGCTCAAGTTCAGACTGAGCCATGGCATTTGTTTCCACAAGGGCTCAATGCATAATCCATACACCATGATTTAGTGTATGTTCAGAATTTCCTTTTATTGGTTTTTCATAGACTGTGTTGTTTTAGAACAAAAACGCCCATGTGTAATTTTTTGAAGATGTGCTGGGAACAAATAAAACATTTCTAAAGCCAATCATTATTTACAGAACTTTTATTTCCTTGCGGTCTCATTTAAATCTTGTTTAAATAGCATCCTCTTTCTCAGAAATAGTTCAGTGGTTGCCAGCACTGGATTCTCTTCCAGAAGACCCAGGTTTGATTCCCAGTGCATAGAGCTCACAACTGTCTCCAACTCCAGTTCCAGGAACCTGATGCCTTCTTCTGGCTCCCATGGGTACTACATGCATGTGGTACACAGACATACATGCAGATAAAATACTTACATACATAAAATGGGAAAAAGTAGGGGGAAAGCAACTGATATTCAACATTAACCTTGGGGTTTCATGCATCTGATCTGTACATCCACGAATATACTTAGACACGTGAACATGCACACATTGTACATACACATGCTAAGAAGAATCTTTTAGAGAGATGTGGACAAAACTCAGAAAAGGCAACCTAATTCATTTTTAATGCACTAAATGTAACTAGACTAGCAGGCACATTGCTGCTACTCTGGCGGGGTCTGGGGGTCTTCTCCAGTCCTCAGCTCCTGGCTCCTGGGGATTTGCTGTTGCTGAAGGCAGTGATGCTTCTCTGGAGAGCCAGGGTAAGGCAGGAGACAATTGCCCTGATTGAGCTTTATTCTATCACTTGGTGGCAGAACAGTCAGAATTTCCTGACTGCCACGCTACCAGGAAATCTAACTGCCCAGCTGCCTGGGCTAAAAGCATCTCTGAAAAGCTTTCTATGTTCTCAAAATGAGGCCATGCATACACGCGCACCACAAATAGCACCTGCGTAAACAAACTGTGGTCAAGTAGAAGCTGAGTGGTTTGCAGACGGGAATCTGGAAAATGTTTTCTTTTTAGTGGCTAACGTTACGTACTCCATACTTTTTTTTTTAAAGAAGTTAAGAGGAAATAGGGAAAAATAATGTTGATTTTTGAAAATACAATTTCAGTTCATTTACTTTCCAGTTTTTACGGGGCTCTGGAGACTGAGGGGCATCCAAGCCGCTATCGCAACAGTTGTTATCACAGAACATTGCTGAGACATGGGATGTGCTATGGTGCCATTCCAGAGGCCACTCAACCCTGATTCTCCTCCAGCGTGGGATCAAACTAACCCTGCCGAAAGATAGCAGTCAGATCATTATTACAGTTGCCTTAACCCCAGAGTAAGCTG
Source organism: Ondatra zibethicus (assembly GCA_004026605.1). Taxonomy (NCBI): domain Eukaryota; kingdom Metazoa; phylum Chordata; class Mammalia; order Rodentia; family Cricetidae; genus Ondatra; species Ondatra zibethicus. The sequence goes on along the minus strand of PVIU01021972.1, from coordinate 2,458 downwards.
TGTTTCCTAATGGAATGTAAGCATCCAGGAGGTCAATCTGCTGAGGCGTGATGAATCCGCATGCCATATCTATGTGGCTAAAATATCCCCAACGGGGAAAAATCATCCTCGCATTATGGCAGGGGCTTTCTGTCTGCTGATAAACAGTGGTTAGGCTGAACCTAAGAAACTGCTGAATTTGTAGGTAGGAAATTCAAAATCAGCAATTACTATGGTTCAGCCTGACACTGTTGCTTTTTCAAACCAGGTCAAACTGGGGTTGCATTTATGGGAAGACGGAGACGAAAGGCTGAAAAACAATTATTCTGGTAGGATTCAGAAAAAAATAAGTTGATTAGAATGAGCAGGGATCTCAGTGGGAAGCAGAAAAACTAGCAGTTATAGATTGAAACAAGGAATCTATGAGCTTACACAGGACTGGCTTGTTCATCAGTTGTAGGAACAGAGGGGTTATTTTGGACAGGGTAATGATAATGAAGTAAAATTCTATGGACCTAGGTCGCCAAAACAATGAAACTACAAGATACCCCAAATTGTGTGGCCAAAGGTAGTAATTAATAATTGAGTTCTCCATGGCCCACAGAGCCAACTAAGCAGGGCTCATTGTGGCTAACAGAGACTGAAGAGACAATCAGGGAGCCTGCATGGGTCTGTGCTAGGTCCTCTTCAAATGTTATGGTTGTGTAGCTTGGGTTTTTTGTTTGTTTGTTTTGTGGGGCTCCTAACACTGGGAGTGAGGACTGTCTCTGACTCTTTCGCCTGCTTTTGGGACCCTTTTCCTCCTATTGGGTCATCCAGCCTCAATATAAAGGTGTGTGCCTAGTGTTACTGTAACTTGTTATGCCGTGCTCGGTTGATATTCCTGGGAGGCCTGTCCTCTTCTGGAGGGATATGGAGGAGGAGTGGATCTGGGGGAGAAGGGAGGTGGGAGTTGGTAACTGGGAGGAAGGGAAAGAGAGGAAACTGATATTTTTATAAGAGAATAAAAAAATTAACCGAGTTCTCTGGTTACCGCTGATCATAGTTATTGTAAGAGATAAATGAAAATAAAGTATTTGAAAAACCAGCAACAGTATAATTTGTTCATAAATTCAAATTATTAACTCAAGGAAATAGACATCACAGGATTTTTCTTTTACAATAATTTTTTTAAATATTTATTTATTATGTATACAATATTCTGTCTGTGTATATGTCTGCAGGCCAGAAGAGGGCACCAGACCTCATTACAGATGGTTGTGAGCCACCATGTGGTTGCTGGGAATTGAACTCAGGACCTTTGCAAGGGCAGGCAATGCTCTTAACCACTGAGCCATCTCTCCAGCCCCAATAATTTTTGTGGTATTTATTCGTGCCATAGTTTGTTACGTGAATCTACTGAATCTTGCACACTAGCAAAACCATTTATTGCCTAGGGACCTTAATCTGGACAAAATACTATATTAGACAACCCTGACAAATACTCTAAATTCTCTATAAAAACATGGGAGTTGTGCAAAGAGAAAACACAATCCCTGGAATGATTCCTAAAAGACATTACATTTTACTAGGTTCCGAACTTAGTGTCTGGTCCCGATAATATAAGTACAAATACGGCCAAGATTCATCAGAGCCGAAAGTTAAAACATGATAGACACATCTTTCTCCATTCCTACATTGATGGGTAATCTAAAGGGCAGGTTATAGTTAATAGTGTTTGTATTACACTGAAATGTATAAAGTCTTACAAATAGCAAAAAACTAGACCCAGGTGAAATTGAAAATGTACATATGAAGTCATTATGATAAAAGTCATTGCCAGCCTTAATTAATTACACATTCCATCCAATGATCTCATAAATCAGAGCCCTTAATTTTCTTGACTCATATGTAACTGTATTCTTCCCAATGTGCATTCTCTCTTCCTCCAAAGGCTGTTCTATAACAGCAGGGATGTTTCTGCCATAAAGTTCACAGTGCTCTAGAAACTGGACACATTCTTGAATAACAGTGTCCCTCAGCATGATTGTATGTTTTGACATGTTTTCTAGCAAGGACAGGAAGCATCTTTTGGCATAATACCACGTATCAGTTCCTAGCTTTTTATGGTAAGGCTCCAGGCTCTTGATAACCCGGGAGATACCAAAGTCATAGTTTCCTTTGGCACAATAGAGTGTTCCTATCACCAAGTTCACAATGCAGAGGTGGTAGATTTTCTTGTCTGGATCATCATAGGAGAGTTGTTCTTCCTCCTTCTCGATCTTCCTCATCAGCTCCTCAGCTTCCTCATTCTGACTTGTCATAATGTAGGAGACACAGAGGTTGGCTAAGACAATAGCGCTGACGCTGAGGATGTTGTCGTAGTTCTTCTTGACGATGGGCTCATAGAAGCCAATGGCCTCTTTGTACTTGTTTTCCTGCATGAAGAGAACGTGGGCCACATTCAGCTTCCACACATCATGGTCATTGCAGAATTCCA
>PVIU01021971.1:0-30387 GCA_004026605.1 Ondatra zibethicus | reverse complement strand
AACCTTTTTCCCCTGCTTAACATGAATGTGCCCTTTTCAGTATGCAGAGCCTTGTTGCATTTATTCAGAAGCTATTGCTAAGTGCTTAGTTTGGAACCCAGGATCAATGAGCCCGGAGACATGGCGTTGGTCACCATGGCGACTAGCTTTCCTCTGTTCCAAGCTCAAACAACAAATGAGGGATGCTTAGCTCTGGCCTTCAGTGTGTAGCTGGGTGTTCTTTTTCATATGTCTGACTCACCATTGCTGCTTCCAGTTACTCCTTAATTTCCTTGGAAAAAAATAAATAAAAAGAATATCCCTGGTTCTTTAGGGTTGTGCTTGTTCAGCTACTCCACATAACCTCTGCCTGAATACATTCATTTCTCCCTCAGCTTCCGTAGATACAGACACCTGAATCACATTATTCTTCAGTACATAAATGCCTGTCATTCTTTTGGGTGTCTAAAAAATGCAGCTGCCCAGATGTCCTGGTCTCTCAGACTTTGGATCTCACTCCCTTCGGTGACTTTCCCTCCCCTCTGACTCCTATTATCAATCAAGCCTGGACTGAGTCATTAATGAAACTGGTTTGCCTCTGGCAATCACCAAGTCACACGTCCAAATCTCTGACATCAATTATCTTTACATCCTACTTGCTATTCGCTATAACCACTCTGGGAGTTTGTTCATTCTTCCCCACATTATCTTTGTCCATTCAGAGTTCCTTATTTTCAGTCCATCCCTACAGACAGCTCTGTATCCTGCCATTTCAGTCCCCCGCCCTCCATCATAGCATCTGCTTATGCTGCTAGTGGCACTGATCTGGAGCGAGCTGAGGTGCGGTCTCAGTGCCTGCTCCCAAGCAGCTGAAGGCCGTGTGGTAAGAACCACACAGCTGCTGCGGTTCCTTCAGAACAAGCCTGGTACCGTCACAAAGGCCAGCAGGAAAATTCAGCTGGCCCTCTAGGTGGTCCAGCATTTGTCGCCAACCAGTATCCCAAATGTCTCCCTTCCAGTATTTAATCATTGTCCTTCCCAGATTTTTTTATGACTGGATTTCATAAGAAAATGTCTTGCAAATGGAGACTTCTTCAAACCCTGAAAACTCACATATCAGCCCTCATCCTCCCTCTTTTCTCTCTAGTTCATGACAGAAGCGGGATTTTCCTCGCCAAAGGCAATCTTATACCTTGTCTGGAACCCATTCCCCAAACGTCTCAAAACCCTCACATCATAAACTGCCCCTCTCTCCTTCCTGTTTTCAAACTTTGAACTTTAAATTCCAGTGGAATTTCCAACATGTTTTATGTTCAGATGTTACATAAAAAGAAACATCTTTCTCTTGCCTCCTCCTCATAGGAAGGATTTTTTTCAAAGTTTTGTGCGCTCTCACGGTCAACTTCACTTTAGCAATCAATATCCTCAATTCTGCTTTGGTCTTTTAAGTTTTGCAATATTCAACACCACCCATGGTGCCAAATAAACAGAAATCTTTGAAGTCTATATATTTCTATAGAAATCTTACTATATCTCAAAGTAACACTTAATATATCTTCTTTTTCCCTCCTGGCAGATTAATTCCCATGGGAGAGCAGCAACGAAGGCAGCCACCCAAAACTGAACGCAGCTTTTCCAATAATGGGAATAGGATGCCCTTACTGCGCTGTTCCTCAAGCTCCAGTCATTGCTCTGGGCTGAAGATTTGACATAGCTCCACCAGCCAACATGCAAAATGCACTGTGCACTTAGGTATGCTACAAAAAACAAAAATGATCCGTCCTCATGACGCAAGTAGACATTATTCAAAGAATTAAGCAAATATAAGTACCATTAAAAAACAGCCATATTCTATAACAATGTCCTATGGAGATATAACCACATTCTATGAGACTATAGCAATGTCCTATGGGGATATAACCACGTTCTATGAGACTATAGCAATGTCCTATGGGGATATAACCATGTCCTATGAGACTATAGCAATGTCCTATGGGGATATAACCATGTCCTATGAGACTCTAGCAATGTCCTATGGGGATATAACCATGTCCTATGAGACTCTAGCAATGTCCTATGGGGATATAACCATGTCCTATGAGACTCTAGCAATGTCCTATGGGGATATAGAACATAGCGTGTGCTTTAACTGCACTCCTGGAGAATGGCCTTCAGAATGGAAGGCTGTTTTCAGGTCTCTCACAGGAGCAGATTTTGGCAAAAAGGAGGGGGCAATATCCCAGAGTGCTAGTGTGTTTACTGCATTTGTACTACCCGCAACCCACCAAGAATACTGGCAATTTGACCTTGAACCTCTAGGAAGAAGCCAGCTAGATTTTTCCTTTAGGGAAACAAACAACAAAAAATCTCAAATGACTAATCTACCCAAATTCCCTAGAGTGGGTGAAGCTAACGATTAACAAACTGCGCTTGGATGTCAGTCACTCCATCTTGGATGCAGGGAGATAGCCAAAGGTTCTCAGACAACCCAGACAGTCTGGAGCAAACCTTTCATAAAGCAAGCACAGAGGTAAAGACCTGTAGGACAGGAACATAACTCAAAGCAGTCACAGGAGCAGGGCAGAAGACTAATATTCAAATGACAGCAATTTACAAAAGAGGACATAAAAAAGCCGGAAAGAATTCATGCAGAAAAGCATTCAGGGGCATTTCCCAGAATGGACAGGGAAGCATTGCAGGGGGGTTAGAAGGACCCAGGAAAATAGAGGAGAAGACAGGCACCAAGGCAGACCTTTGGGAAATTTCAGATAAAGAGAAGAAAAAAAAACCCTGGACTCTCCAGGAAAAAATATCATAGGTCACAAGTAAAGGCTGAAAAATAAAATGGCTTCAGGTTTTGCAGCTACATCTTGAAAAGCAGAGGCTGTGGAGGAACGCTTTTATTATGCTAGAGGGAAGTAATTATGAACCTGGGCTTCTCTGCCAATCAAGGAAGCATAATTGCCCTGAGTGGTGTTTATCATCTCCAGCATGATTTCTCAGCATTCTCGTTATGGATATGACAGCTCAAAAAGCAACAAACTGAGATCATTTGGGGAGGGGAGAACTCTGCCCTAAAGAGAAGAGAGAGGCCAGGATGGCAAGGAAAGGTCCCTGGGGTAACAGCGGTTCCCAGGCCAACTGAAAGATCTGGAAGGGACTTTTTTATTCCCCAGGAAATGAACTTGATTAAAATATTCACTGAGGTTAAATATTTTTTTAAACTTATAGCAAAAATGGGCTTAAAATATCAGTGAGTACATAGAAATCTAAGCAAAAAAAAAGATTAAATAATGATTTTTAAGATATTTTTATCCTAGTAACGCTCTTTGTGGTTATAATGTAACTACTTTGGTAACCTGGGAAGAGGAAAGGGCCCATTGCAGACAGGCGTCCCCGAAAGAGGGAAAAGACATAGACTCTTCATGCCACTATAGCCTTCATTACCTCAAAACTTACATTGTTGCATCTTTTCTGTTTTTATACATAAATAAATTGTAGTTATTTGGCAACATATAAGCCCAGACTAATCAAACTAGAGAAGTAAAAGCAGTTACCTCCAAGGAAAACAGTAATCGGGTACCGCATTCCTCATAAGGAACCTTGAGTATAACGTCTTAATATTTTCCAGATAGCTTGTTCCTTCCATCTCTTTTATTACATGCATCTTCTGGATTTCTTTAATTGCTTGTGGTATTAGAAATCATCTTCTACTACTACATTTTCTCATTCCTAGTATATAGAAATGTGGTTGGTTTGTTGTAGAATGGTTAGAAATGCAGGACAGATGCCAGCTCAGTTCTTGGTTCTAGCCATTCCTTGGTGGATTACCTCAGGCTTCTTATGTAGACAAACAGAATTAAGTGAAATGATGCCAGTTTTTCTCCTTCTTTTTGCTTGTCATACATTATTTATTCCTCTTTTCTCTTTAGGCTGAGACACCCCCCTCCCACCAGGACAGAGTTGAAGAGATCTAGCCTAGATTCTTGAAAGAGGATGCTTTGGAGGTCCGCCACTGAGGGATCATAGATTTTCCATGGTCCTGCTGAACCTCTATTTTACAAAGTGTGGGAAGAGTCCCCACTAAGGATACAGTGGGGCTGGAGAAACTGGTGTCTGCTGGGTCTGATAGAGCCCACCAACTTATTTCAGTTCTCTCATTCAGTGCAGGAGACAAGGTGAGAGAAGGCAGCGTTCGGAAGACAAGGCAGTTCAGAGATATCCTCTGCCATCTGATGGAGGGAAGGCTCTGAGCAGGGGACAGTCACGAACGTCATCACCTATAATTTACTGTTTCTGTTTCTCTCTTTGTGCAGTGAGAGATTTTTTTTCCCTTTGTGTGTGCGTTGTTGTTTTTTTTTTTAAAAAGTTTGATGCTGACATAATTTCCTTTAAAAATAATTTTAACAAATAATGTCAACTTAAAGGAAAAATTAAATTCAAACTGCCTAGGTATAGTTACAAATACAAGAGAAGCGGCAAGCATCTTTGGAGTGGCCTGCAGCGAAAGAAGAGGCCAGACTTGTGGTACCACGATGCACAGCACAAGTGATGGAAGTGATGGGAAGCTGAGCAGCAGTGAGGCGGGGAGAAAGGCGTCTGTCCAGCAGCTGTGTGCCTGTTTCCTTATTAAAATGAAGACCTTTCTAAAGGCAGGGTCTTCTTTACATTGCCCCTGTGCTACGTTCTGTTAGAAGCCATTTGAATTTTTATAGCTTTCCTCAGGTAAAGTTTCCTCCTCCTGTCGGGATTTGCTTCATGTAGCACAAAGCAAGCAGTGCTCACTTTTCTCTTAGGGAAGGGGATAGATAGAAATAAAGTACTGCTTAGGAGCCAGCCAAACCTGACCCGAATCTCTTTATTCATAGGGAAATGCGGGAAGCAAAGAACAGATATTTTCGCTGAGGTAAATAAGCCCTCTCAACTGATGAACACCATTATACTAATACCAAAGGAAACAAAGGCCAGAAGATGGCGGCATTAAGTAGGAAGGCAAACAAAAAATAGCAGGCAAAATCCAGCGTGGGACAAAGCCGGCTCCACAACAGTGAGAAAAAAAAAAAGCAGGACAAAATCCTTTAAGAGAAAATTGCATGCAATTTTTTGGACTCAATTAGCCTCTTCCTGAAAGAGCCCGTTAAATAGCAGGTGAAATTGCGTCGGTTTCCCGTTGCCATGGCACTACTTCTTCCTCTAATGGACTTCTCAGGTCCTGACTTTCACGTCAGCCTGGCTTGTTTTCCTTGCTTGTGTGCTGTCTCCATTCCCTCTGCCCAGTCATAAAGAGACGTGTGTGACTTCTTCCCCAAAAAGCCTACAACATAATCTCAGGAGGACAGAATTCAGCCCTCAGCTGAATCCCCCAGAGACCAGGGGTGTGAAACCGACCAGGGCTTCCTTTCATTAGCTGTGAACATGGCAGTTTGCACTAATTCTCGCTTAGAGTGTGCAGCCATGTCCTCAGGGCTCCTGGAGTTGGAGTGCTGCTCCCTGGGCTGAGAACATAAAGATCCCCAGGAAGGTGTGTACACAGGTCCCTCAGTCTTCTAGAATCTCCAGACCAGAGGACTGGCCCACAAGCACCCGCTTTTTCTTCATCCAAAGAAATGGAAGACAAAACAAACAAGACAAAAACCAAAACCTCCCCAATTATGCCATTTTCAATTTTGCTTTTCCATTGATTTTTATTTACCAGGTATATACATAGGTAGAGAGGTAAAGGTCAAGTGGTAAAATGGTGCGTGAGATTACACCCTGTAATCTCAGAACTCAGGGTAGAGGCAGGGGAAACAAAGCTTCCAGGTCAGCCTGGGTTCCATACTAAGGACAGCTTGGCTCACCTGAGACTCTATCTTTAAACAAAACAACCACAAAGTCGTAAAACCAAGAGTTATTAAGTTAATTATAGATGTGACTTAAAAAAAATTACTTAGGGGCAGAGACATGGATGAACCCGCACGATGGAAGAAGACAACTGTCTCCCAAAAGTTGCTCTCCGAGGTCTATACAATAACAATATAAAACATGTTAACATACACACACACACGCACACACCAAACACAGAGCAGACAAAGATTACAAAAAGTTAGATACTACTAAATATTAGCTTTGATGTTTGATGAATAATTTAGATATTATTTCCTGATATACATAGTCACATGTAATTTTTAGAAAAGTATATCTATACAGGTCATACTCTCCTATAAAAGGCAACTTAAAAATCTTTAAACATTAGCCAAATCCAGTGGCCCATGCCTGTAGTCCCAGCACTCAAGAGGCTGAGACAAGAGGACTCCTACAGATTGGAGGCTACCTTAGACTGAGTATCTGGCCAGCCAGAGCTACAATGTGAGACTCTAGATAAATAGATAGATAAATAGATAGATAGATAGATAGATGCCTGTGCATACAAATAAACACTCTTATACATAGTTTAATATATGCATGGGATGCAGACAGCATAACAAAATGTTCTATTAAGTAGACGAGTATTTTTAAAATTTTAGTAATATGACTCTATTGTGGTGAAAGCAAATCAGATATTTCTTAAGATTTTAAATATATGTGTGTAAAGATGTCTAAATACACATACATATCATATATGTATATAAATATTATATAGTATATAAATTATATATAATAATAAATACAATATATAATATATATAAAGCTTGGAAGTTCCAGTATACAGTTTGCAAATTGTATGTGTTTTAAATTATTTCCTTAACCAATCAAAACTTCTAACACGAAAGTATTAAGTGGATGTCACAGCTGCACCTGTTCGAAGACCTGCAGGATGTAACCAGGCCCAGTCCTAAACTCATGTTAAATGTGTTCCGCTTGCTTTTTCTGTTCTCTCCAGCTCTCTCAATAGCCTTCTTTGAGGGGGGAGAGCTAAAGCTTGAATTTGAGGCTGGGAAAAAAATAGGAACCCTGGATCAAAACCTTGCCTGTCCAAAATGAATCTCTAATCCCAGAAGTCGGGTTCCCTAGTTAAAGCTGCCATGTCATGTGTTGCCCAGGTGTGTGAGCCTTGCTTGGCCACTAGGTGCAGAGCTCTCGCCGCTCTTGACAGAGAAAGGCAGACTCATCCCTGGCGATGCGGCCGCTGCTAGGCAGCCCAGCGTCCACTAGATGGCCCCAAAACCACGCTTATACGGAAGCACTAATTGGACTCTGAATTGCTTTAAAAAGAAGGAAAAAAGAACAAGAAGTTGGAAGGGGAAATATATTAGGGATAATTGGGGGGATTTAGAAAAGGAAAGTAGATGATGGACATCATCATATTTCATTTCGTGCATGTATGAATTCTAAACGTTTAAAAATAGGAAATGAGGGTTTGAGAGCGGTCAGAACACTCTGCTTTCGTGTTCCTCCTGCCCTTGCTAACAGCGTAACAGTTCTATAATTTCTTATGATACAAAATCTAAAGTTTAAACTAACTAAAATATGAGGAAAATTTAAAACTCAATCTAACATGAGTGAGGATGTAAATATAAAATGTGGAGGTGCCAGCGCATAGAAACTGAGAGAGCTGGTAAGCTGACTCGCCCATCCCCCTCCCTGTCTTTCTCTCTTTCTCCTCTCCCACTTTCTCTCTCTTGCTCCCCCTTGCTCACTCTCCCTCTCTCTGTTACTCTCTTTCTGTCTCTCTGTCTTGCACTTTCTCACCCCCTTTCTCACTTCCTCTTGCTCTCTCTCTCTCTCACTCTGTCTCTTTGTCTCTCTCTCTGTCTCGGTATCTCTATCCCACTGTCTCTCTCTGTCTCTGTATCTCTATCCCACTGTCTCTCTCTCTGTCTCTGTCTTTCACTCTTTCTTGCTCACATTCTCTCACTCTATCTCCCTGTCTCTCTTCTCCTCACTCTCAGTCTTGCCCTCGCCAACCTCCCTCTCTCGTTCTTTCCCTCCCCCCTCCTGCTTCCCCTGCCTCATCAGGAAGCAACAGCCAGGTTGACAGCCTCCCATCATTCCCACAGTTTGAGAAGCAGCTTCTAGATCTCAGGACTGTAGGTCACCTCTTGAATAAGGTTTTCTTACATTCTTCCTCATGCTCATGAAAATGTCTACCTTTTCTGATCTCCCTCATCTTTGCTGATGACTTTGCACACATTATTGAGGGGGGACCTTGTCAGATTTGGATGGCCCCATCTTACCATCACCAAATCTGCCCTGGCGTTGGAGAGCGCCTTTGATGATGGGCTTGCTCACAATGGAGATGTCTGATGATCCGCAGCCTTCTCAGGTTTGGAAAACTGGGTCCCTGAAAGGTTACTAAAGTAACCTCAAAGGACCCACCCTCTGCATCTGTCCTTTGTTATCCCTGCAGCCCCCTTTATCCCCAGCTGCAGCGGCACCCTCCATGGCCTCCCTGGCCTGGCCATCTTAGTCAGGCCACCCTTGCCCTCAGCTCTGCAGACAGACTTCTTTCAACAGTTCCCGACATCCACTTCAAACACCCATTTACACCCTGCCAGTCTAACCTGGCTTCCATGCCACTTCTTCAAACTAGTTTTCGTTTAGTTTTGTTGTTTATTGATGTTAACCTGTCACCCGATTTAGGGAATATCTCATTTAATCTGGATAGCTTTTCCTGTAGGTGGCTGGTTCCAGCTTCTCAAACTCACCTCTTTCTGTTTTACTGTAAGCAGGCTCAGGCCTCCAATTTCTCTTTCAGCTCATCCCACCCCCTCACCGCCTCCTCCTTACACTCTGGCTCTTTAAATGTTAGCATTTATCATAACTTTGTCTAGACTCATTCTTTTTAATTTATGTTATTGCCTCTCTTGTTTTTCAGATAATTTCTTACTGATTTTTATAGCCTTAACTGGCCTGAAACCTGTCATCCTCCTGTCTCAGTCTCTCAAGTGGATTTCAGGACTGTATTAGTTAGATAATTAGTGAGCCCGTGTCATGAAAAAGAGAGAGAGAAATGAGAGGGGGGAGGAAGAGGGGAAGGGAAGAAGGAAGGAAGGAAGGAAGGAAGGAAGGAAGGAAGGAAGAAAGGAGAATAGGAGGGAATGCAATAGGGAAAGAAGGGAAAAGGGGGGAGAGAGGGAGATCAGGAAAAGAAAAAAGGAAACACAAGATACTCTTGTGTGCACACTGCAGATCTGGTAAAGGATTTCTATCTGGAATAATCAAGCAACAAGCAGCTCATTCATTTAAAAAAGGAGTAAATGAATTAAACAGATATTTCTCCAAAGTGAATATCTATCAAATAAACATATGACATTCACAGCATCCTTAAGGAAATTCAAACTAAAACCACAAGGAGATACTGTTGCATACTTATTAGAGAGCCAAACTATTTGTTTTACTTTATCAATTTTGGCAAGAATAGCAAGCAACTGGAGCTTTCACACATTGCTGGTAGAAATACAAAATGGTCCAGGCACTTTGGGAAACAGGGTATCAGTTCTATCCATCCATCTTCTCAACCCTAGATATTTATTACAAGGAAACAGAAATATGCTCAACTATAGGAGCCTACATGCAAGTGCTTACATCCATGGTTCTCCAAAGCTGATAAGCCCTTGCCTGAAGAATGTGCAAAATGCATTTCATGTCTACATGGGATACTATCCGATGAACAACTACTTGATCCAGAGAAGTCTTTAACATTCACTCAACGTCGATGATGCTTTCTCTGTGACAGCACTTCCCCATTCTATAATTAAAGTTTATTTTGATAATATTACATCCTCCACTACTAAAATATATATACATATATTCTCCTTTACATCCATACATACATGTAAGTTGAGAGCATGTTTTCTCTTTGTCACCACAAAACCTAACGTATAATAAGGGCTAAATAAGCATGTGAAGTAACTGAAAATCAATACAATGCTTGATTAATTACGATTCATTACTTCCTGAAAAATTAAAATTCAATGTGATCGTCACTGAATGATCTCAGTGTGCAACACACACACACACACACACACACACACACACACTAAAACCAAAGGAAATATAAATACTCATGTATATGATGATTTCATACCCTGAATCAGGTTGAGGGTACTGGAATGCCTATCACGTTGCCTGAGACAAGGAAAGATGACCAAGTCCCCAAACCATGTGTGTATAAACAACACATCAAACCTTTGTATAAACACACATCAGCCGCCTGGCAAGTCTTACCTCGCCGCACCAATTGCTTGGCACAGAGGATGGAGTTTGGGGTGGTACAGAAGTGCAAAGCAGTGTGTCCACTCAGGGAGTAGCAGTTAAGCTTTGCGCCGCGGTCACAGAGAACCTTCACGCATTCAAGGTTGGCCATTTCACAAGCCACATGCAGAGGGGTCTTCCCGTTCGGCCGGCAGTTGATGGTAGCATTGTGGTCCAGCAGTACCATCAGGCACTCCACATGGCCGAACAAGACCGCGAGGTGCAGGCCTGTTGCCCAGGAAGACTTCAGCTTATAACTGGGCAACCAATAGCCTGAAAAGGAAATGAAAGGAAGTTGTTAACTTTTGGCCCAGTGTCTGTCCCTGTCTTGTGGAGATTTTGACAAGCTGTTTTATTTTGGTCACATCTAACTGAAGGGTAAAATGGATCAGGAACTCGTCCCTGGCAGCTGATGAGACTCTCAGTGCGTTGTTCTGAGGATTGCCTTGGGTCAGGCTTTTTCCAACTCTGGCTGTTTCTACGGCTCCTAGTCACCTGCCCCTTTACTTTGACTTCCTATGTCTCGAGAAGCACTTCAGCCTGACACGGCAATGTCTGTGATTGTTTCATAGGCTAATGTTACATGAGGCATTTTAAGAATTTTTTCACTTCAAGCCGTTTTAAGTTTGTTTGAATTGTTCCAAAGTTATAGCCTTATAAACTCCATTCATGACCATTTTTTATTCCTGTGTGTATTGTTGTCAGTCAGGGTGTGATTTGATTGAATTTTTTAAAATTTCTTTCACCAATATTTTGCCTGCTTGTTGGTTGATTCAGTATCTCTTTCTAAAGAAAAACTTGGGGCAAATCACACATTTTTATTCAAGATTCTCTTAATGATCTACAAAACTAAAGGGGAATGACAAATAAGAGAGGGTCACAGAGTATAAACTCGGCACTCACAGTAGAATAGCACTGTAGTGCTGTCTTTAAAGTTCTTAGCATCCAAAACAAACAAGGAACCCAGATGTCACACACAGAACAGTGTCAAAATTAGGCACAAATTAGCCAAGAGAACGGTCTCAAGAACTAAGATCTTAGACAAATTATTCTCACTACTTAAAATGTTCTTCTTTTTCCTTTCTTCTGATCCAGCATTTTAAAAGAAGGTCTCACTGTATAGCCCAGATAGTCTTTGAACTCACAGCAATCCTCCTGCTTCAGCTTTTCTAGCACTGGGATCACAGGTGTGCTCCACCATGCCCAGTTTATCCCAATTCTTGTACTCAATATTCTTCAGCAAGCAACTTGCAGTGACAGTTTCTCTAAGAACTTAGAAAGGAACTGGTTCTGAACCTAAAAATCAGAGTGTAGTTTCCCTGCTTCCTAGCGGCAAAGATGAGGTGCCATCACCCTGCAACTGATTGGAAACTCACTCCCACTCCTCATAGGACAGAAAAAATGATCCTGAAAGAAACAGCAGAGAGCTGATTAAGAAAACACCATTTTGATGTCAAATCAAAGAAACACAGGATGGGAAGACCATCCAGCCCAAGCGTCTCATTTTCCACATAAGACAGCCCCTTTCTCAGCCTGCTGGAGCCTCAAATCACCTGTTCAACCCAAGCTCACGGACTGGGGCGATCTGCCCCGTGGGGTTTCCACTGTATTTGTCTCTGTGGAAATGGTGCAGGTTTAGCTCCAAGCCTATGATACAGATCACACGCACTCACGAAAAGGAAGCTGCTCTTGAATGCATCTGTAGCATGTCACATTGCTGGCGTGGAAAAGCATATGTTTGCTTATGGTGTTTCTTCTCCATAAATTCCCAGTAGCACGAACAGAACTTTCCTTGCCCATTTATTACATGGACTAGTCAGTCATCCTTGGCTTTTGAAAAGTGAGTTTCATCTGTCTCCTCTAATCATAACTGTTAATTGGGGAATCAGTCTCACAGACCACGGGATCCTGGAATTTCACCAAGCCTAAAGAGGAACTGTTTCTAAAAATCCACTTTTTCTACATGGCATCATGTATTTGGGAGACAAGAAAGCACTTTGTCTGTGCCCCTTGGGGGCTGACTGTGGGGACAGGTGACTGCAGGCTCAGGCTATGTTTATGTCTGCCTTTAATCTGCACTTCAGAACTTTGGTGGTAGACTTGATGGGGTTGGAAGAGTCTGGACAACTCAGCCTGCAGCAAAACAGGAAAGCTAGCTGTGCTGAGCCGAGAACAGAACAGCCCTTAGCAAGGAGTCCACCCTTACAACCAGGCTGGAGTGGAGGTTCTCTATAAGAAAGAAGCACACTTATCCTCGTGGAGCCCCAGATCTGAGGTCACACGCACTTCTGAAACCAAAGATGAGCTGTGCCAATTCATGTGCTATTGTTAATGCTGATATGAGAATTTGCTCATGCACACGTGCCTGCGTGTGCACCCACACACACAAGCATGTAACCACCAATAGTCACAGCATGTCAGAAGAAAGGGAAGTGAATTCACTGTGTACACTAGCCTTTTCTCTCACAGCACACTTCTTGGGCCATTCCAACCTCGAATGTGGATTTCTCTTGATGTTTACCGCTGGAAGGCACCGCTCTGTGCACTTCTGCGGAGGCCAGTTGCCACTGAACTATATTCTCAGACTGCACAGAAGGGCAAGCTGGAGAGGAAGAAGAAGAGGAAGACCAAGCCCTTGGGGGAAGGGAAGTGTGTGAAGAAGGTGCTACCTCCCTCTGGGGAAAGTCACTCATATTCCCGTGTATACAAGTTGTAGGCATACGTGCCTGTTCAGGAATGCTTGACTTCAGCAAAGGGTTCAACTGCAAAGGGGCTGAGACAGGAACAAGGCCATTCCCTACACATAGACTCCACTCTGAACCCCTAGTACTAGCCGTTCACACAGTGACCTATAGCATTCACTGCCATTGCTCCCCTTCCTCACTCCGTGATATACAGTCTGCTTATGCAGTCCGTCTTCAGTGCATCACATGCCAGAGTCTTGACAGAGCCTGCACGGAGGATACTTAGTGTGGGTAGAGACACCATGTTCATACAACCACTAGTGTCAGGGGCCACACTCTCTAAGTCTGTTGTTGAGCTCCATAGCTCAGGAGTAGCACATGGTGCTGTGATCCATACGGCAAGTGTCACCGTGATACGTTGGTTTGTGCCAAATGCAGGAGAGTTGGTGAAGAAAATGTGATCTTTTTTTTGTAGATACCATGGAGCTTTCTTTAAGCCATAAAAGGGAATAAAGTTATATTGTTTGCAGAAAATAGAGAAGACTGGAAATGTTTGCAGTAAGCCAGTCTCAGAAAGGACATACTCTCTCACTGTGTCCCCGGGATGTCATATAGTATATGGACGTATGTGTACAGACTAAATGATGTGGAAATGAAATTGTCCAGGGAAACAAAAGAGACTAATGGGAAGAGCAAAAAGAGGAAGGAAGATAGGGAGAATGGGGTGGGGACAGAAGAGAATATGTTTGCATATCATACACACACACACACACACACACATATCTGTAAGGAAGAAACAACTTTAAAGTGTAACAAAAAATCTTTTTTAAGTCTCAAACTCCAATCTCCTCTCCCCGTCAAAATCTGTTGGAAACTGCCTCTGATCGTCAGTTCTCCCGACACAGCTAAAAATTCTAAAGAAATTTTAGAAGTTTCACACTTACAAAAATATGCAGACCTAACCCTCATGTGCACTTCTGAGTGTTTAATTTAAACCTGAAGCTAGAGTCACAGGTTCACAAAGCTACGCAGAAAGCCCCTCACTCAAGAAACTTAGTGAGGAAGGAAGGTCTACAGCCCACTTTAGAAACAGGGCATAGCTTCGGCTCCAGCACTTGGAGAGGACACACATCTCTGGTTAAACTAAAGCTGAGCCCAGGCTCCACAACAGTTATCAGCGCTAATGTTATCAAAGGAAAACCAGCCCCAAGCTGGAGAAGCCTCTGGCTGCTGCCGAGCTCACAAACACTGCTGCGGCTGGATTAGCAGACCTGTGCTCTGACCATGTCCTCCTATTTACACAGCCCTGGAAGAATATAGACCCAAGCGCAACTCCAGGTTGCTAATGCTCTCAGGGTAACTCTCAGAGGCCCCTAGAGAATGGGAGAGGCAAACGAGCCTGAAACACAAAGTTTTAAAGAGAGAAACTTTTCTAGCAACTAGGAAAGAGGAAGCCCCCTGGGCTGGTTGCAGAAAAATCGGAAAGTTAACTTTCTGAAAACAGGAGAAAAAGAGGTGAGAAAGAGATCATTTGTCAACAATAAGAAGCTCCCATGGTAACTTTGGACATCAGCTGCTACTTAAGAAACTAGGTAGAATGCCTGCCAGAAACTTTTCAAGTGAAAACAAATTCATTGGTTATTTTAATTAAAAATATGATTACCATGCAAGGCACCGGAAGAGGCTATGGGTCATAAACAAAGCACTTAAAGTGCATTGTTACCCTGATTAATAAAGGGTGTTCATTAACCTTGCTGACTAGGGAGTTCCATACCAGAGATTTGTTATCCCGTTTGTCTCAGTAGGAAGCCAAAGCACCAGCTGCAGAAGAACCACAGTGTGTAGCTGGGAAAAGCTTGAAAAGCAGCCTCTTCGCATCCATCCACGGCTCCCGTACAGAGGCTCAGTGGGAACCAAAGTGATGAGGTGAGACCTTGCAGACTTCTCCTCGTTTCACTTTGCCCCAAAGAGTTTGGACTTGTCTCAGAATAAACTATGTCAGGACAGCCCTTAAAGATTCGCCTGCTAGTCGCCTGCAGTGGTTAAAAATTCACTGGGTATTCATGATGCCTTTGTGTCATTGTATTTAAAAGCATTACCATTACCTGGGGCCTGGGGCCATTGGGGTGGCTGAGCTAGGGCTTTGTTGCCAAGCTTGAGCACCTGAGTTTGAACCTCATGACTCACTTGGTAGAAGGAGAGAACCACCGAGTGTCTACTCATCTCCGCGATGTGCTGTGCTGGTTCACATTCACACAGTAAATAAATGCTGAAAAGTGAAATGATGGTCCAGTAAGTTTTTTTTTTTTGGTTCTCAAAACTGCCTGTCTCTGCCAGAGTTGTCCCAAATGCAGGCCAGCACATTTTGATTATTAGCTTTCCAAAGTGAGAAAAGTGGAGTTTTTAAGTGAGCAAACTGGGATTTTCTCTGAAGATTTCATGGTAAAGCTGAGAATGGCAGGGTGTTGGGGAGAGAGTGAGCTCTGACTTGAAGAATGAGTAGTAAGGTAAACCCCAGCAGAGACTGAGAGTTGCTGTGGGCACTGCATTAAGTGTGGCCTTCACTGGTGAAACTTTTTCAAGAAGAAAAGAGCCCTCTGACCCAATACCTCCACTCTCCAATCCTTGCAAAATACACAGTCTCTTAGGGGCTCATCTTTTAATGACTGGTGCACTTAATCCACTTTAGCCTAGAGTTGGGGGATATTTACATTCTATGTCCATTTCTTTGCCAGTGGCGTTCTGAGTTCTGAGTCCATCACTCACACAGTGACCTCGACGTTAGACGGCACATGCTGTATTTAGGAACAAATTCAACCACTTTTTGAAATCCCATGGAAAAGAATATAGCATGTTTTAAAGGAAACTAAAATTACCTAAGGGTTAATTGCAGACCAGCTAACTCCCTGACGATAATCGACTGTTGAATAAAGAATCATTTTCTCAGCTGTGTAAGAAAGTTTAAAGGTGACCATATCTGTCACCCATATTACATGTTGCTTCATTTATTCCGCGAAGATACCTGAGCAGGACAGGAGGTAGCCACTCTTTGAGAATAAACGACTATGCCCCCTTTCTGAGAGTGGGTATGAATGACGGGCTTCTCCCCCTCTTTTATAAAAATGAATCAAACTCACAGGGGGGGTCTTGTGAACTTTTCTTGTTCACTTTTAGGAGTACAGCCTTCCCGTGTACTTAAAAAAAAAATCAACATGTAGCCTTTCAATGTCCTAAAAGTCTGCTTTTACTTAATGAAAAAGAAAAAAAAGTATCAGAAACAGTGACCCAGCCACACATCTTTCAAAGCCACACAGAGGTGGTTCACATCCTTTAGACAAACCCCAGAAGAAGCTGACTGAATAATTAACTACCCAGTTGTAGACCGCCCAGTCCCGCACTGTTCTGAAAATTCCTTTGTGAGGTGAGACATTGATATCAGCACTTAGGCCCACTTTACTGGGCCAGCAGCTAGGGTTCTATTTACTGCTTCCATGCCTACCCTTAGGAGTGAAAGGGCTGGCATGAAGCCTGGAGGCACCTAAAATAAGTTCCCAGTAACTTTGGAGAAAGTAGGAATTTTTCCCTAAGGCGTACGACTGGAGGCAGAGCCTTGCATCTTCATGAAAAACAGAGAGTAAAGTTATTTCTATACACACTGTGTGCCCACGTGCACGCTGCTTTCATGGATAGTCCCAAAGATATAAACCCAAGTCCTGTTTATTTCCTGACAGACACCTCCGTAACACTGGGGTTCCCTCTTTTCTTTTGGTGACAGTTTAAATTTCTGCCCCTGATTGAAAGCCACACCCCATAGCCTGAATGCTAGAAAAACAGTCATCACCATCAATAAAAAGTTAACTCCGTGAGACCCACAGGAATCCGCTCATTTTGACAATGGAAACACAGTTTCTTCCCATGTGGGGGCTATGACACCATGGGAAATGACAGAATCTGTGTCTGCTGGCCAAGAGCACGCACCTCCAAGTTCCCTTCTCAGAACTTCTGAGTCCTTGGGCTGTCTGCAGGTTTACATACTCTGGAAATAAGAAAAGGCGGTCTATGCAGCTCAGTGTCAAGTAGATAATCTGCTGGCTCGAATCTGGGTCCTACTGTATGTGGCACACATAGACTTTTTTTTTAATCTCTTCAAATATATTTATTGTTTAAATAGTATCATTAAATAAAGTTACAAGGTGCAAGCCATCTAATTATGTAGCATATAATTTTTCCTTCAGCAGAATCCCTTCAACTTTGCAAAAAAAAAAAATAGACGCCTTCATTTTTCAGACAAAACATCAATGACAATTAATCATGAAGCACAAATCAAAAATGCAGCAACTGGTCTCAACTATTTTATCCTTCCTCCAGAACTGCAGAGAATTAGATAGAAATAAATGCTACTAGCATTTGTATCTGGAAACTGGTGCCTCTAATGATTGTGTATGAATAGAACACAGATTTATATTGGGCATAAACATATCCCCACCCCCATTCCCAAGATTTTCCCACCTATTTTCTTAGGCAAAAATGAGGGTGAGCAGATTATTTCTTTGCTCACCAGATGGCCTAACTACTTACGTTTTCCCATTAACTAGTTGATTTGAGAAGTCAGAAGAAGTGTGCTAATCTATTTCTTATTTATTAAGCAGGAGTTCCAGAAAGAAAAAAGAAACCTTAATAAAAATTTTTCTGCTCTAATTTTCATTTTCCTATTTTTTTATTTATGTACAAAGCAGAGATTCTGAACTAAGCCCTTCAAATTTTTGAACTATTATTGTAGTCCAGCAGAAAGGAAAAATAAAAGTTAACTTTGTGATATTTTGACTTCAGCATTTGTTTCTGCACTGAAACCCATTAAAATGACGCAGACCATGAAGGTGCCTATGGCCCAGCTTTCTCCATTCATTAACTCTCTAGGAGGAAAAGAAGTCCCCGTTTTCATTCACACAGACATAGAGATGGTATATCTGTAAGTGACTGTTAGCAAAGACTCAGCAGCCTGACCCCCAACAGCCACATTGTCACGCGTAGACCTCAGCAGTCTTTAATGAGAGTCAGAGATGTTTTCTTTATTCTATACCACTACAGTCACAAGAGAAGACCTAACACGCCGTGCATGACAAATGCAACCACCCAGGGTCCCAAATTCCAGGCACAAGAATGGAAAAGAGCAGTCAACGGAAATGTGCACAGACAGAAATGTGTATAATATATAAAACAGCCCAAATGCATATGTGCACAGACAGAAATGTGTATAATATATAAAACAGCCCAAATGCATATGTGCACAGACAGAAATGTGTATAATATATAAAACAGCCCAAAAGCACATGTGCACAGACAGAAATATATAAAACAGCCCAAATGCATTCTAGTTTTAAAAGGAAGGAAGGAGAAAAATTAGAAATAATGTCTAAACAGACACTAATAACAAGAACAAATGCTTTGAAGACAAAAACTGACCTACTGACCTAAAAATCCATTTTATAACAATTTCACAATTACACCTCTACAATTTTTACCTTGTTTGTAAGATGCCAAAACCATATTCTCATCTTCAACTTCAAACACTGTGTCCACATCTATTTGCCTCTGGATTAAAATAGCCTCCAGTTTTCTGAAGTCATTTGACTTTATTGCCTCCAAGAAATTTTTCTTAACTAACTTGGCAGCTCCAGCTTTGCTGGTAGGGGTGATGATGCCGTCCGTCCTCTGCGCCATGTGGAAGCTGAGCCGAGATTTACCAGGAGAGCAGCACCCAGCACACAGGCAAGCCTGCAGAGTCCACAAACTGCCGGCTAATTTTATCCCAAAGTTATGCTGATCCGTTCTATTTATATAGGGATCATTTCAAACTTCAAAATATCCTCCCAGGCTGTCAGTGAGTTTTCAGGTCGTTTGAACTGCAGATGCGTAAGCAAGTCCCTTCCGCAGTGCGTGGTGTCGATGTGAGGGAAGGCTCCTGTGACACATTTCCGAGCATGAGTTGTCACAATTAGTTCTTATAAGACCAAAGTGAAAGTGTAAGATTTAAAAAGCTCTTAAAGCATGTTTTCCCCTCCACAACAACATCTGGTGCCTGGCTGCAGCGCTGGTGCCTTATTCTGACTAACTAATAGCCCCAAATGAGGATTTGGTTCAGTTGTTGATACACGTGCTCCTGAAAACCTTTAATGATTTTGTGAAATGAGCCTGTAAAATTGAGCCGAATTATGCACATCTAAAAACAAACAGAAGGTTTGCCAGTAACCTAGAGTTGAAAAATTTCAATATTATGAAAAAGCAGGGTAGGCTGGTGAAGGGAGTGGGGGAGGGTCAACATTTTAGGGAAAAAAGAAGCTGAAGAAACAGAACAAACAAGCGCAACAAGTGAGCGAGCTTCACTGAATGCTGATTTCTTATTTCTCAAACCAGTGAGGAAAAGCTGTGTTTGTTTAGACAAATTACAAATACAAATACAGACTTGATGTGACTTTTTAATGTGAGATGGTTGATTTGAAAATGCGTGAATCAGGTATGCAGATTGTGTGAAAAAATAGTGTTAGTCCTCAAATAATACAATGCATAATCAATTGACACTGTCTAACACATCCTCCTTTGTCCGGTGTGTGTGTGTGTGTGTGTGTGTGTGTGTGTGTGTGTTGCTGTGGATCAAACCCAGGGTATCTCACACAGTCTTTTTCTACTAAGCTAGCAGCATCCAATACCTCTAAAACTTTTGTTTTAAAACAGTTCAGACATAGAAAGAGGAGCTAGATCAAAAGACAGAGACGGAAAGAACACAGGCTCCAAATGAGGACAAAGTAAGAGGATGGGAAATGAACAATATGCAGTTACCTAGTAGATTTAATTGTTTTGTTTTTCAGCTCCTCTGTGTTAGTTTTTCAACAGAAAACGTTGAAGAGAAAGATATTCAATTTGATTCACTGATCATCGTTAAAATCAGAGAACTAATAGCAAGTTCTAACTAGACTAAAAATTAGCTGTAATTTATATATTGTGAATGGATTCAGAAAATCCTTGCAGAAAAATTAGCAATGTGAATTTTTTACATTTTCAAATGGTGCAGAAGTCTATGAACATGATTGTCAATCAGCATACCTTTTCACTTGACATGCTTGTATGTAACGTAAATACGCAAAACTGGCAAGTCCTGAGCACATAGCTTATCAAATCATAATGATTTGTGCATTCAGTACCCAGACCCACCACAGAACAAACCAAGCCCAACCAGAAATCCCCATCACCCACTCCTGTAGTCAAAACACTCACACCAGCAATACCCATTGCCATGACTTCTAACACTGTCCATTAGTTTTACATCGTTTTTACTTTTATTTGAATTTTTAAAAGTTTGTTAACTTAAGCTTTTGCTGTATGTTTTAAAGTGATGACAGCAGCAAAACTGTGTGTTTGAGAGCAGGAGACCTGGAAACAAGAGGGAGCAGGAACGGGAGCCGGGAAGGGCTCGCTCAGCCTTCGGTTCAGTCCCCAGGGGACAGGTAACGTGGCTTTCTGCTTCTGTTGAACTTACATTGAGAGTCTTATGGAAGAGCCGCCCGAACTTAGCATTTCTTCAGCAAGTGCCTACTGAGTGCTACTGTGTGACCATCACTTACCCAGGGCTCTGGAAATGCAGTAATGAGAAAAACAGACTGAAGTCTCCACTGAGTCAACTCCTGTGTGCCAATGGATTTTTTTTTTCACAAAGTTGCAAACTTTTAAAATTTTATACAGAATGCCTGGTTCATGACCGTTAAATAGATCTGATACCCTGTCACCAGTATCTCCCATTTTACTTGGCAGTAAAATAAAGGGCAATTTAATTTTATGGTCAATCTGAGCCAGATATGCAGCAGCCTCTTTAGATGAGTAGTGATTACCCTAGGAATTAACAATGTCTTTAAGAGTTCTGACTTTCCCTGGAAAGGGACTTCCGGGAAAAAGTGATATGTGCACAAACAATATTTAAAACACTAATATTTCACACCTAGCATAGACATTAGCATAGACGCTGTGCCATAAATTACCAATATGGCCAGACCCATGTGAGGCTGGGAGTAAAGGAGTGCTGAATGGGCTCGTTGTCTTCTGGACCCTCACCCCTAAACTCTATGCAGAGTGTCTCCCATTAACTGGGTCTTATTTGGCTTTATTCACATTATAGCTTCCTCTGGTCATAGAATATGTGGTTCCAGTTATGAGGTCCTCATCCATGGTAGCCACATGGCTACTTTAGCACAACCAATTCAGAAGCTGTGTGGCTTTTATCCAGAAACACTGTCACCTCTGCAACTTCTCATCCCCAACCCAAGGCTAGCACACTGAGGAATGTGAGCAGGAATGAGAACAGCGCCATTAACCCCTGGATCAACTGCTATCTCTGCTCATAATCCAGCGAGACTCCAGCCTTCCCGGCTAGAAAAGTCCAAACTGAGACTGTTAATTCCTCCTTAACTTCTGCTTTTTCTCTCGGGGGGGGGGGGTTAACTAGCCCATTGATCTCCCTCCAAAGATAGAGGGATTAGCATTGCATTGTAGAAGAAAGTCTATCATTTGACATCCTTCCCCACCCCCAGTTCTTGTTTGGCTTTAAAAAAAAATGCAAGTTCCTTTGGTAAAATAACTCAAAAAAAAGTTGTTTTCCTATTGCTTCTGCTGCTGTGGCCGTTGTCTTCTGATTCAGTTTGGTCTGGTGCTGAGGACTGAATGCACAGCCTCAGGCCACCTGACTACACATGGCCCGCCCTCCAAACCCTTGTTTCCTTAATACCCAATTTGTTTAACTTTCGTCTTTTTAAAGTTCAGTTTCATAGCTGTAAAAAGTGAGTGGGTCTTTGTGAATTATTTTGAGAAAGCAAAGTTCATGTGAAGAAATACACAAAATTAAGAAAATTATTTCTACCATACTGCTAAAAGCAAATTATTGACTGGTTTATCCAAAAACCAAAGAATAAAATTCAGAGATTATTTGAATTTAAAAAAACAAATAATTTAATTAAATTACCCATCTAAGTCATTGTAACATATCTGAAATATTGTGACTGATTTTAAAAAAAAAGAAAGAAAAACCAACCTAAGTCCTGTTGTCATCATCTAGACTTAGCTTCAAACAGCCACCCATCCCTTGAGTGACAGGAAACCACCCTGTGAAATGGCCATGTTTCACGGCATCTAGTCTGGCCTGTCAGGAACCCCCCTCTCTTTGGCTCTTAAAATGAAAACTCCATCACGGACAATGTGTTTTTTGTTAATGTTTTATGACATGCCTCGGATAGTGTCCTTTGGTCTTGATGGTAGAAAGAACTTCCCGACACATCAATGATGTTGAGGCAAGTGGACCCAAGACCCCCTTGCACTCCCTAGGGTGCTGAGGCAGCAGGCACAAAGGCCTGGTTGCCTGTTTTTTCAATGACTATATATAACACAAGCTACCCACTGTGTGTCATCTTTGGAACACAAATGACCCCTCTTAAAAAATGGATTTAAAACACTACGAGGCTACAATTGTTAAATGCAACTACAGGGAAGAAATAAGAGGCCAGACTCCTAAAACATATTTTCCAAAGCTAGAATTCCTGTGAAAACAGAATTCCCTGGGCCTCCAGGAGATGAATCAGGGTACCCATGCTATGGGCTCACTGACATGCATTCTGAGATTGCCTGATAATCCCATTCTTATCTGTAATACTTAATGTGCTGCTGTGTAATCTCTCAGGACACACTGCATTGTTTTGTCTGTCATTGTTTCATATATGTTTCAGATTAAATCTTTGTACAGATGTGCTTTTAGCTGTAGGTTTACTTGAATTAACAGTTAACACTGACAAACGCAGTGGAAAATTCCAGTTGTAGCAAGGGTTTCAGCAGAGATCGGACCCAAAGTTTTCTATATCAACAGGCAAGTGGTTTAGTACTGTAATTGAAATTATTGTCATCAATGCAATACGATGCAGAAATCAGAAAAATTAAGGACCAACAGTTATATGGAACTCTGCAAGGGAAAATGGCAAAGGGATCGCAGGTTCGTGGTTACTGGGTTTTTTTTTCATAGCTAACAAACAGTCCCAAAAGTTGTTGGTTTGACACAACTTTGTGATCATTTATAATCTTGCATGGCAAGGCTTGTCATGGCTCTGTGATGCCTGAGACCTCAAGGTGAGAGATTTGCAGGCTAGGGGTTAGCTGGGAGCTTCTCAAACTGACTTGGTCAGTTAAATAACAAGGTAGAGGTAGTTTCTGTCCACACAGTTAAAATCCTCCCAACATGGCAGTTAGCTTCTCCTAGAATGAAGGAAAAAGGAGGTGAGAGAGTGAGTCTTGTTGGCTCTTTAGGGGCAGAGCTTTCTGGGCCAAATCAACAGGTTCTGAGCCCCTAAGATCTGGGCAGGATGACGGACAATCTCCATGTCTCCAAAGATGTCTCTCTGAAGTAAAGGGTAGGAGTGGGGGTGAGAGGAAGTGTTTTATTTCCTCTCTTCTATTTCTCGGACCCAAGCTCAGTTCTCACCAGGCTGCCTGGACCAACATCTCGAAAGTTACTATGTCCCAGACTTAATGCACACTAGCTTCTCCAATTTAGGAAATAGTGATGGATTTTCTTTTTCCATAGAGAAACAATAAAGTACAGAAGAGCCTTCCCCCCCCCATCCAGCACCCACATTAGATATAAAAATAAAACAAACAATACCAAAATTTCAAACTATTTTGGGATTCCAATTGGCTATTCTGGGAGGTCACTGGCCAAGGATGACATTCCCTGAACTGAAGGCCAACTGGTAGAGTTACAACTAAACTTTGTAATAATACTTATAAGTTTCTCCTACTGAACACACCAGCTCCTAAGAATAATTCCTACACTTGTAATAAACAAATGACTCAATGCACAGCGGGGGTTTTGTACACGGACAAGCACTACAAAAGATTGTCCCTGTCCCCAAACTCACACAACATCATTGACTCTCCTGAGAAAGAGATGTTGGCGAGAGTAGGGGCCCCAGACAGTGTCCCTGGCTCATGTACTTGAAATATTCAAAACACGAAATTCAAGAATTCCGTCTTTGCTATGCTTTAAAATGCTTTCTCCTCCTTGGATATAGTATTTTGAGTATCGGCAAAGGTTGGTATTACTTTACAAAGGCCTGCGTTTCTGAAAACCTTCCACAAGGCAGCACCTTTACAGACGGCCTTGCCCACGAGCTGCGTCAGGTACCGCCTTCTGCCAGTTGGGGGCGCTAGAAGAACTACTAAGCCACCTCCAGCTCTCAAGTTCGGCGCATCTCTAGGGTTTAAATTACAAACTGGAAGCCTGTGTGTTTCTCATAAAAGTCTATTAAACGGTTCCCACAAATGACTGAAATGGTTGTTTTGTAAACGGCAGGATCTAACGTCCCGCTCGCGCGCCTCTACTCTTAGAACTCTGTGGACTGGCGGTCCACTCTTCGGAATACTGAAGTGATCACTTAGCTGCTTAGCTGCTTCTCGGAACTGGTTTGCAGACCATCTGCCTTTCATATGAGAGTATTCAAACTGCATTTGTAACTAATTCCCTTGAGCGTTTCCGGAGGCTCTTGGTTCCTGGCACAATGCTACATTTTCCCTTTCAATACCCATCTTTCATGGGTGATGGACGTCAGAATAGCTAGATTGACACAAGCAAAAAACAAGCATTGGTCCACCTGAATTTTTCCTCCACCTAAATTTTGACAGACTATACATTTAATGTCCTCTTTGACTACAAAAGGCCGGGTTCTTGAGACAAAGCGTGCCAGAGCCCGCAGTCGGGGCATCAGCTGTGTGCGGGGTCTCCTAGCAACTGCCCTTCCAGCCTTGCTTAAACACCAGCGCTAGCTTGTTTTTCTACCCTCACGCCAACACACACTTCACAAAATCAACCCATGGGAATAATTCGCCATAATTCCGTCTCAATCCAAACATTGACCCACAGCTGTATTCCAGGCAGAATTTTCATTCTCTCTTTACTTCTGGCAAAATTTTGAGGCCAAAGTAGTGTTAGGGAAGAAAATTGCGCTTCCTTCACATGTGGTAAAGAAATCAGGCAGGTTTCTAAACTGTCTTTTTCAAGATTCCAGGATGCCCTTTAACACCCAGATTTCACATAAGCTTAGAAGATGTTTGCAAAGATCCATCGATTTGATTTTACATTTTGGAATAATACTTACCATATTTCCCTGAATATAAAGTAAAATCCACATTCTTGCCAAGAGGTTTGTTGTGGGGTGGGGGGGAGACACGGCTCATTCAAATATAACTGCAGGGCTGGGGGACCGGTAGGGAGAAGAGATTCATATTTTCTGTCTGTATACAGATTTTCTTGCTATGGAACAGCTGAACTGGAGCTGAAAAACAGCCTGTCAGACCTTCTCTGTTAAGAAAATACAGAACCCACATTGTTTGTTTGTTTATTCGAACATGTTAATTACTAAGTAGAGTCCGATTTCACTTGTTTGGGAGTTTTCAGCACCATAATAACTCCCTCTAAGAGTTCTGATTTTGTTCTCTCTGCCTCTGCTGATTTACATGCATCATGAAAAAATTGGCAGCTCCATGAAAGTGCTGGGCAAATGCATTCTGCTGACTTTAAGTGCGGAACATGGGAGGCTTAGCAAGTTTGTGAGGTGGCCAAAGACTGATTGTTTCTGCATATGTTAGGATTGATATAGTACTAGATAATTGAGTCAAAATCTGGACCAGAGTTCATCCTTTGGCAAGTATTTGAAGAATTCATCTTTTGGAAAGGAATCCACAGATACAACCTCAAGCAGCAAAGCCCCTTTCAAAGCCACAAAGAGTGTTCTGGAGGGAAGCAGAATGTGAGCTGTCTTGTCACACCTGACCGCACGATGGCAGTGTTCCTTGAAAAATGAACCTAGGAAGACCAGCTGCTGTAGCTCAAAAAGAAGGTTAAAAAGAAAAAGAGGCGATGCAGATAAAAAAAAATGGTCTAGATTAAATCACAAACGCAGTTAAAAATTTAAAAAGTCCATATGAACTATTTCTTTGCTGATCAAATTTTCCTTCAATGAATTTCTCTGCTAAAACTTTATCATAGATTTATGTTCCAGAATCATGTCAAGGTGCTCATCTAGTAAATACATAAAGTACTGGGGGAACAGTAACTGTCCATTCGCTGTTTGTTCTACTGAGCTTGTGTGAAGAAGTGTGCTGTAAATGAATCGGGTGTGTTTTCTACTATATGTCTTCAGTAGTTTCCAGACTCACGCTCTTATAAGTCTGTTAAGGGCTATTGTGAAGCAAGACAAGCTTGTTTCTCATGCTCATAATTGTCCTCCTAGGCTGATAATATTCCCCATAACACTAGAGTGAGATTTCCTGAGTCCCTTCTGAAAAGACATGAAGCCACAGATGGAGTTAAAACAAGGCCCCAGGCAAGACTGTGAATCAAAGATTTGTCCTCCTTTCCCTGTCCTGGCCCTTTCTAATGTTTAAAGCTGACCCTCGATAGCTCCAGGATACAAAAGAGCTGGGCTTGGTCTCCAGAACCTCTTTGCATTTCTCCATCCGTTCTGGGTGGATTTATTCCTTATACACGACTATGAGTATTCTATAAATGTTAGAAGAATGTATGACAGACACCAGCACAGGCGTTCTTAGGAACAAACACTAAGTGTATGCTTCTGTACAGTAAATGGCCTTGCTGAAAGCTATCTGATGGGCTTCTGGCTCAGCTGGAAGCCCTGCCTCTGCACACCATAATTCAACAGCTACTGACTAAATTATTACTGTGTGTTACTGGGATGGAAAAGGCAGAAGCCAAACGACAGTAAGAAAGATGCAGTGCAAACCCCAACACTTATTGGTAGATGAAAGAAAGCACAGCATTAACTCATACAACGCAACTCTGATCCACAGAAATCCAAACCAGAGTTAGAGAGTCGGGGCATTTTAAAAGCGAGAAGTTGTATCAACTTGTTTGATGGCTCAAGAAAGACTTCACTGAAGAAATGGTATTTGAGATAGAGATTTGAAAAATAGAAGCTAAGAGGCTAGATGAGCTGATGTCTTTGTTTCTAGAGACGCAAGCTCCTCCAAGACACTTCCTTTCTAGCCTTCACGAAGATGCCATGATGGTTCAATACAAGGAGAGAAGACAGGGGTGTGTGGGAGGGAAGCATGTAAGCCCCCTACGCCAGAAAAGAATTAGCTATCTACAGGGGCAACGGAAGATAACACTGGGGACACAACATGGATTTATAAATACTCCAGTAAAATCTTAGTCCTGCTGTAAACAGCTCGCAACAGGGAAATGCCACACATAGTGCATGCTGTGTCTTTTACCTTCATGCATAACTTCTGTTTCTGGTGGGCACAGTGAGGGGCTGTGTAAGGAATGAGTCACTGGTTATGACGCACAACCACACACTGTCTTATTGACAGTCCACATTACAATATTAACTCTCAAGTGTTGAGGTGCTTTAGAACCAATATTTGAAGGTACTGTTACAATAGCTCACCAGGCCATCTCTGATAGTCTGTTACCTAGAACTTGCTAAGTGTCAATGTTGCTGATCCGGAAACCACAGAAGCTCCAGAGAGTATTATAAAAGCTCTACTGTGGAATAGTCCACGTTGCAGAAAGCCAACCTCAAAATCATCCCCAGAAGTACCTTCTGAACCCCACTTCCTCTACTGTGGAGTAGTCCATGTTGCAGACAGCTGATCTCAGAATCATCCCCAGAAGTACCTACTGAACCCCACTTCCTTTTTTATTCTATAATTCAGCGAGTGACCACAAACTTCCTGAGGTTTGTTTGTTTGTTTTTAATATTAGGCTTATGCCTCTGGCATACAAAACATTTTACTGTTAAAAATACAGTGCCCCTAATGACACAAAAATCAATTTTTAAGAATTTGTTTCATTCCCATCAGTTTTAAATTGTACACTCAGCTCAGCGGGCATAAGCAGTTATTGGTTTTTAGAATAAGTTGAAGTGTCTAAGCATGTGCGATAGTGTAGTCCTGTGTGAAGGTTCCAGCGCTGCTCGGGCAGGAGGGCGACCGATAGAGTGCAAGGTCAGTCTAGACTATATCGCTCACAATAAGCCTGGCTACATAGTGAGACCTTGTATTAAAAACTAAATAAGAAGCCAGATGGTGGTGGCGCACGCCTTTAATGCACTCAGGAGGCAGGGGCAGGCGGATCTCTGTGAGTTCGAGGCCAATCTGTTCTACAAGAGCTAGTTCCAGGACAGACTCCAAAGCTACAGAAAAAGCCTGTCTCAAAAATCCAAAGAGAAAAAAGAAAAAAAGCTAAACAAGCAAATAAATAATAATAAATATTTAAAACATATACAAGGATAAAGACGAGAAAAATATTAACTGATAACAAGCAAGATGCCTAAGTATTCCATTTGGTAAACTTCTTTCTTTGAAAAATCAAATCAGTCAAGTTATTAAGTTCTATAGTTTATGGATACTATAATTTCATATTTAGACACACAAAAGGAAATGCAAATAAGTAAGAGACGGTAGACGCATAATGTTACTAGCATCATTATTAGATTAGTTGCCAAGCAAACTGAAACAGGAAGACTGGCATTTGTATGCACTTGGGAGCTCACAGAGAAACTGTAGCAGTCTGACATGTGAGCTGTGGTCTGGGAGGATCAGTTAGCAGGGTATCTGACTTTTAATAAATACCACATGCAAAAATCTTACTTGCATAAAAGATCCAGACTCGTTTGTATGTGAAAGCTGGAAAAAGTCTTGAAGATAATTTATGTCTTCATTTTCAGCTCAGGAAAGTAAGGTCTGAGGCTTAGGAAAGGCATTCAGCACCATCCTCTTTCTCTTTCCCATCCCCCTTCCAGCCCCAGTGCCTGCCTTGCTCTGTTTCGCACACCATTCACAGGCAGACTGCAATGCTGTTTGCCTACACCAGGCCTTGAGTTCTCCCCATTGTTCCCCATCTGTTGGCTCTGTCTCACCAACAATGATTGCAAATGCCTCAAAAACAGAAGCGGCTTCTTCATCCCTTCCCTGAATTCCCTATGGATACATTAAGAAGTTGATTATTCTATTTATTTTTTTTTTAAAAAAGAGGGAGGGGGGCTCCAGATTACAAAAGCGTTCACAATAGCATCTGTATTCTATAGGCTCTTTCAGGTTGCCGGAGCAAGGAAGCCCAATCGTGCTTCCCTCATTAATGGGGCTTATTGTGAGGACAAACAGGAGGCCAGCTCTGCAGCTGCATACCCAGCCAGGCCCCACTAGGAACTCATCAGGGCTTGTTATTGTCCTGGACAAACCTGTAGCTCCTGCAGCCAGGCAGCTGCTCTCCTGACTTAAACGCTTACCCTCTCTCTGTGCTTCCCGCCCTTCACCTTTAAAATGTGGATCATGATAATATGTACCTCATTGAGCTGTCGTGAGGATTAACATGTTGACATGTGTAAAGCCCTTACAAGAGTGTCTGTGGTGCAGTAAATGCTAGAAGATGTTAGCCATCATTATTAATTCAGAGCAACCCGGCAGCTCTCCTTGAGTCTGAAGGCTCTGACCCTTCTGACTGAGAGAAAGAGGTGCAAAACTCCCTGGCTTCTCTGAGAACCTGACCTCCTCCTCCCCATGACAGAGTTTCTCCTCACTGATACCAAAGCCGTGCTGATGGGGACATTCTGCTCACTACCCTTCACTTCAGAGTAAGCTGAGCTGCCACAGCAAGTGACTCCATGGACACTCACCGCTGGTGAGCCTGCATTTATCCTGGTACCAAATTTCTCAAGCATCATTGGAGGAAACTGGGTGCTTATCAGGTTGGCCTGTGTCTGTTTTGTTTTTTCTATGCGTTTTGGTAAATCTTGACTTTGCTGTAGCATGCCTAAACTATGCAAACGCTGCTGGATTAGACATGTGAAATTTCAAGAGGAGAAAACCAAAGTTTTGTACACAGACCTGAGTTTTCTGCAGATGCTGCACAGGGCCAGCTGCACACCCAACTGTGGTTAACCATGTTTTATCATTCTGCAAGAGGCTCCCTCTGTGGTTAACACTGTTGTTGAATTCAAAGCTCTCCCTGAGCTTTTTGGCTCAAGGCTGTGCACATGGACTCTGGCAGAGCACCATTAAAACCCCTATTAGTGAGAGCTGACTGCTTTCTCCTGTGAGGAAAAGTATTACATTGCAGCAAAATGCAAATCTGCTAGCAGTGCAGCTCCAAGGGACCACAGGAAAACAGACTTCGTTCCCTTTGAGCGTCTGTGAATTGTCCAGCGTCTCACACAGCACTGGTTGCATTGTTTGTGAGACATGGTGAAAAATGAAAATGGGGGTCCCTGATTCAAAAATTAAGACTTTCAAGAGGTCAACACCACCTAATTAGGGCTCTGTGTACCTGCCCTGACTCTAAGTGTCACAGGACAAAGGGACTTCTCACTTTGACTTTGATGCACTCTGTGGAGTGATAATATAAGCACAGATATAAACCTCATATGCCTAATTCCATCAGCCCTGGGCACAGCCCACAGATTGCTAAGCATCTCCTAATTTATCACTAACCCTGCCATGC
>PVIU01021970.1:0-30396 GCA_004026605.1 Ondatra zibethicus | reverse complement strand
AAAAAAAAACAACTATTTATCTTTATTCTATACCTATTGGTGTTTTGCCTGCATGCATGTCTGTGTGACGATGGAAGATCTGGAACTGGAGTTACAGACAGTTGTGAGCTGCTATGTGAGTGGTGGGAATTGAACTCAGGTCTTCTGGAAGAACAGCCATTCTTAACCACAGAGCCATTTCTCCAGCGCCAACTCCATGCTCTTATTAGGCACATCACTATGACCTCTGTTTTCAATTTGAAATACATGGATAACCAGACTTGCTGGTGCATGCACGCGCGCACACACACACACACACACACACACACACACACACACACACACACACACACACCTACTCACAAGGGAAGGAAAAAGAAAGGAAGCTGGTTTTTCATGTAACCCTGTTGCTGAGATGACTTGCAGGTGTATAGGACAGCAGAGGCCTTAGCCTGTCCTCCCCACTCTGTTAACTGTCCACAGCCCAGCCTGCCCACATTAGCATTTGCGTCAACCAAGAATACTAAGCAGCAGGAAACTGGAGAGTTCCATCTCCAGTTTACTTGTCCCTGACTGTCCGTGCTCTTTGGCACAGGCCCTGGAAGCTGACCGTGTTGAATGACGATGTGCTCTGACAATGAATGTTGTTATTTTAAGGTCTTCTTTTTCTTGTGATTCTTTTGTTTCATAGCGTCGTCCCCCAGACTACAGTAATACTCAACAATGATCGGCAGAACGCCATTGTAGCCAAGATGGAAGACCCATTGAGCAACAGGGCACCGGATTCCCTGGAAAATATCATTAGCAAGTCAGTAGCCACCACCACCCCATCTTCCCCTGCCACTGTCATGAGGATAAGTGAGCATTCCTGAGCCAGGCCACAGTCCAATCACATGTCCATGTCTGTGGTCACAAGGTTGATTCTGTTAGCGACCACCATAGTTCTTAGGTCAGGGAGGGCCAGCCTGTTGCCTAGTGATGGTGGGTGAGAGAGTGCAAGATGTGGCAGCTGCGAGGACCTCTGGGCTAGATCCGGTGTGTGAAGATGCCCGGGGATTGCACATGGTCATCTTGCCACTCCCATCTGTCTGTCCTGCAGCCGATCCTCTTCTGAGATGTGTTGAGTTTGTGGCTTTTCTCTTATGCCTTTTCTTTTTTAGATGTGTTGAATGGAACTTCAGTCAGAAATGAAAGTGTACAATGGCAATGCCCTGTGGGGGCCGCTGCCCATTGTTGTGGGGGCCTCTCCCCATTGGCTCTGGCTCTGTGCCTCAGCAAGGCTTTGTCACCTTTTGGTTACCAGCAGTGTTCTCACAGATTTCTGTCATGCTTTTTTTCCTCTGTGGGGTGTGGCTCTTTCCAGTTTTGTTCTGGCTTCTTGTCCTAGTCCAGTTCTCTAGGAAACAGGAGGTCCTGGGGTGTGATGTGGGGGTGCTGGAGGCCAGCCAGGCTGCTGGGGAGAGGATGGGTTTCCAGACATGCACTGAGGTCATGGGTGTGGAGTGTTAGTTAGTTGTATGGGGTCAAGTCCAGGAAGGACCTGGTGTGGCTCCTGCCTCTGGGGATGACTAGAGTTTTAAGGCTCTTGTGACTTTGCTGGTGGGAAATAGAGCTTCGTTTCCTCTGTAGTGTGTAATAGGTCATAGTCCAAAATGTTGACAGGGTCATGCAGAAGACAAATCAACCTTGGGTCTTTTTGAGCACTTTCTGCTGCTAGCTGTTGGCTGCTGCTGTACTTCAGGGCCCGGTACCAAGAATGGCTCCCAGGGGACTACTGGCGTTCTTGATGGCCTTGGAAGCTGCTCCTAGGATTTGTTTGTGGGAGTCATGGGGAATGTGGAGGTGTTTTGGAGGCTGAGTCACCTTGGGTGTCTGACAGCACAGATGATGGATGAGGGCTCTCTGACACACGATGACCATTGTGAAGTCAGCCTTCTTAGGATGACCTCTGAGATCTGAAAGCAGGATTCTAGACTGAGTCTAGTGAGTTATGATTTTATTTATTTTGTGCTATTCATATTTTTAAGCAGTTACTTTATATTATGTGTCTTCTTGGCCTTAGACTGTTTCTGTGTGATGTTGCTGCTCATCTCCATGGAAGGTGCGTGTGGGGACATACCGCATGTTGGGGATCCACCTTGTACATTGGTCCATGCCTAGCTAGGCATTAGGATAAGTCCACACAGCACAGTGAGTCAGGGCTAGTCTCAGTGTGCCACTCATGTCCCTCTCACAGCGTGGGCTGCTGTGTTTGTTTCCCGCCAGCGCTGTTCCTGGGCGTCGGCAGAATACCATCGTGGTAAAGGTGCCAGGTCAGGATGACAGTCACAATGAAGATGGCGAGAGTGGGTCAGAGGCCAGTGACTCCGTGTCTAACTGCGGCCAGCCGGGAAGCCAGAACATTGGAAGCAACGTCACACTCATCACCCTGAACTCTGAAGGTATGTTACCAGGGCTGCTCTGCCTGCCAGCGCAGCCATATTGTGCTGTTAGTTTGGAAGGGCATGTAGTTTATTGTTAGGAGGAGTTATGCAGAAGTGTGGAGAAAGGGAAAGCAACTGGGAATCCCACTGTGTCTTCTAGCCCCCGTGCCTGTCTCACATTCCGTTGACTTTGTGCTTGCTTTCCCCTGCGTGTACAGAAATCGATTTCTTCATGTCAGTTGGGTTTCCAGGGTGATTTCAGTGGCGCTTGTAGAGCTGCTGTCTTAGGTCTGCTTCCTGAGAGGAATATCCTTCATGGCCGTGTGCCAGTAGCCACTCACTTCCTTGACGTTTCTCTGCAGGTTTCTGGAGGCTGGCTATTGCCAGGCTTAGGGAGCAGAGTCTCCTAGGACTGGGCTACCTCTTGCACTGGGAATCTGTAAAGAGTCAAGAGGAGCCAGTGCTGGGGTCTGTCTTCCCCAGACTCCTTCTCATGGTTTTTTGGGGTCCTCATGGTGGGGCATGGTCTTCTTCCTTGATGAGTCCGATGTATCCTCTTGCATATCCCTTGGCCTGTGGTCAGGCTATGTGCATTTCAAAGGCTTTGCGACACTCGTAGCCCTTGGATACATTTGGCTTCTAAGTGACCGTAATGTGGAGAAAAAGGAAAGAACTCTGATATACTTAGCTCTGTGTGAGGATTCTAAGCTTATACTTTGTTTACCCATGAGACCTTGTGAGGCTTTGCTTCAATATCCAAATTATTGGGTTTTCCTATAAGCATATTTTCCCTACCTAACAATGATTTATTCTCTGTTACTATATCTGAAATACTAGAAATAACGTCTTTAAAATTGCAGTGTTAGGGTAGAGGAGTAAGGGCCGCATTCTCTGTGATGATCATATTTCAGCACATAGTTTGGCAGTGGCTGAAGTTTAGGCTGTGACTGTTTGCAAGTGCTTGTGTGCTGAGCTCGACTGTACCCGCGGCTCTTGCTCGGAAGTAGAACTTTCATGGGTAGGGGAGGACTTGGGCCATCAAGGGTGTGTCCCAGAGGGGAGGTTGGAGTCTCGGCCCGTGTTGCCTTTCTTTATGTGTCCCAGATTCAATGGGATGAGCAGCCTTTTCTGCCTTTTGTTTCCACCATGATAACTGGCTACCCAGGCCCAGTGACCATGGACTGAATGAAACAGTGATAGAGGCCGGTTTAGTGTATCTGCGTGTTTATACAATGAAACAGTGTCTGTCACAGCGACAGAGGCTGGTTTAGTGTATCTGCGTGTTTATACAATGAAACAGTGTCTGTCACAGTGACAGAGGTTGGTTTAGAGTATCCACATGTTTATACAATGTCACCTCTTTCTGAATATAAATTTTTTTTTATCACCCCTTCAAAGAAACCTCAAACCAGCTAGTAGTCCTCCTCGTCTTCCTACCCGTCTCTTTTAGCTGTATTCCTTTTGTGTGGATGGGAGTTTCTGTGAGCCCTGAATGTGACTGGCTCA
This sequence comes from Ondatra zibethicus, assembly GCA_004026605.1. Taxonomy (NCBI): domain Eukaryota; kingdom Metazoa; phylum Chordata; class Mammalia; order Rodentia; family Cricetidae; genus Ondatra; species Ondatra zibethicus. The sequence continues at coordinate 26,488 of PVIU01021970.1, read as the reverse complement.
TACCATTCAGGTTGCAAGGCCATAACTGTTCCTGTCCTTCCCCTGTAGGGAGAGGGGCTGCATTCTCTGTGCTCTGGCCTTTTGCTTATACACATAGGGGCTGTATTATGAGTGTTTCTCCCTTAGGGCAGGGACTGTATCCCCCATCCCTGGCTCTCCCCACATTTGACAAGGACTGCATGCTGTATACTCTGGCCCTCCCTTTGTATGACAGGTACTATATGGTCCAGACTCCAGGCTTGCCCTCGTGTGACATTGTCGGTTGACAGGCATTTGGATCATTTCTGCTTTTGACGGTTGTACGTTGTGAGGTGTGAACACTTGTGTGTAAGTTTTGGCATCCATATGGACTCTAGGCCTGGGCAGCTGGTTGTTCTAACACTAACTGAGAAGAAAGGTGCCAATCATTCCTTCTTCAGTGAAGCCGCAAAAGGACCATGCCTGTAGTAGCCAAGGAACTTGACTGATGTCCCTCTTTTCCTGTGGAAGCTGTGCAGGCTCTGGTGTTTGTCTGGTAGACTGCTAAGGAATATAATCTTGATAATCCGGGGAGTTTTAGGAATAGAATTGAATAGGAATAGAATTGTCTCTTTTGAATCTGACTTTGTGATATGATCAGTGTGGCGTAGATTTGGGGAAACTCAGGAAAAAAATCACATTTGGCACTTGCTTTGTGTCCTAAGGAGGAACAGAGGCTTGTGTCTGAGTTCAGGTTCTCTAAACAGAGGCTGCATCTCTGAATAAGATGTGTTGTTAGTAGAGGCTTTGAGCAGTGTCACAGCCACACTAAAAGCTGCCTGTGTCCACAGTGATGATACTGGGGACAGCACAGGAATCTCCATTCTCCAATACCAGCACTCAACATTCCCTAACTCATGGTTTTACTTTTGAAGAAAAGGTCATAGTTCAGAACTGTTTGTCTTTATTGTTCCTTGGAAAAGGTAGATCACATTGTTTTATTAGCAGTGTAAATGATCCTGCTGAGCCCTGCGCTGGCACAGTGTTTTTTCTTGAGAGTGTCTGGAGACAGATGGCATCGTTGTTAAATGATTGTTGCACACGGAAGTGCTAGGAGGACTGCCGAGCAGGACAGTGTCTCTTCAGACTCCTTGCCCACCAGTTCTGACAGTGCTGGCCTCTAACCTGTGGGACTCAGAGTCATGGTCTTGTCTCCTTGCTCAGCAGGGAATGGTAGGCCATCTGGCTCATGTCATAGAAGCATTATTGATATGGGGTGCTGTGGATGATAAGCTTGTAGGATTTAGTCTTTTTGTTCCCTGTTAAGAGCCAGGAATTGCAAGCTGACAGATGCTTCTTATCTTCTTATGTGAGAATCTGTGTGCCTGAGGTTTTAAGAACCGGACTTTGAAGCAGTTATTGTTTAATTCCAAATGTTTTATATAAAATTTGAAGTCAGTTGGTTATATTACAAGGGTATCATTTCCTGGTTTGTTTTGTTTTTAGGGTATTGGGAATTGGACCTAGGACCTATGTATGCCTGGCAAGTACTCTACCACTGAGCTATATACCTCTTTTCATTTTTACTTTGGGACAGTACTCGTGAAGTTGTCCATGCTGGCCTCGAATTTGCTCTGCAACCGAGGAATGATAGGCCTTGAAATTTCAGTCCTTCTGCTTTAGCCTTTGAAGTAGCTGGGATGGCAGGCCTGTGCCGTTTCGTTGTATTTTAGTTTTTACTTAGGTAATTTGTTAGTGATATAAACTTAGTTTGGGTGAGATAGAAGGTATCTCCTAATTGTTGGAGCAGTAATTTCTCCCCCCCCCCCACCCGAGACGAGGTTTCTCTGTAGCTTTGGAGCCTGTCCTGGATCTAGCTCTTGTAGACCAGGCTGGCCTTGAACTCACAGAGATCCGCCTGCCTCTGCCCCCCAAGGCGTGCGCCACTATTGCCCAACTTGGAGCAGTAATTATTAAACCTAGTTTTTGCCCGTATCTTCTGTGGGTAGTCAGGTTCTCCTGTACCCCATTCTTAAATACTTGTGAATGTAAGGGGCTTAGTCACTCACAGGCTAAGTTGGCTGTGCGACAGATACAAATTAGCTAAATGAATCAAAACGGGATCTATTAATTAAGGGATTTAGTTGGGTTTCCATTCCCAGTGTGGGCATTTGGTAATTCCTAGAGGATGGGCTAATCTTCCGTGTAAGATGCTGAACACTTAATTACAATAAGGAAGTATTGTGTTTCAGTTGTTACTAGTTCCGAACAGTCCCTCTGGAGCTCACGGTTTCTGTATGGTTCCATGCCACATTCTGCCGATCAGTCAGGACTTAGGGACAACCTCTTGTGACAAATGCCCTGTAGGTTCCTGTACTGTGAAGCTAATGGCAGTCTGGGCAGGCTCCAGGTGGCCTGCAGCTTAATTTTTGCTTTATTTTTCTTTATTGTGACCCACTTCTGAGATGCCCAGTCATAGAGAAATGAGCTGATGGCAGGTGTGTGGATCTTGCTTGGGGAATGACCACATGGTATAGGGTAGCAGAGTCCTTCTTGGTTGTGGTTAATTTTCATATGCTAAGAAATATTTGTGCATTACTGGTTAGAAACCACAACTATATAATAGAATTGTTGATATAAAATAGCCTACTAAAAAAAGAAAAATGAAAAATCATACATACCAAAAACCTTTTTGAAAAGAAAATGGTGGAGTAGGCCATTTCTAAATTGAAATTTGTAGTTTATGGAATGAATTTCAAAAATTTTTAACTTCTCTGCCATAGAAATAGCTTCTGGCTGTTACAGTTATCCTCTAGCGTGTGGCTGGTCTTCCCTGGGTTCAAGGCACACGCCACCTTCCAGGCTTTCTGCTCCCCTTTCCCATATGGAACTTTGGTTAGATACTTAGTCATCCACATGGGGATGGGGATTATGTCAGAGCATCTCAGAGTCTAGCTGCAGGTATTGAGAATGGGTGTGTGAACACAGATGTTGCCCATATTCCATGGCTGCTCCGGAACTTCTTTGGGGGCAGATGCTTATAAATGTACAAGAAGGTGTTTTCTGAACTACAAAGAGGCTCTTCTTGCCCACTGCTGGAAGAACTGGGTTAAATAAATACTATCAGTTCTTGGCTGGGTCTGAAAACATTCTGGGCTTTGTGTGGCAGTATGGCCTGGAAGACGGTAGATGCTGACTCTTGTCTCTTGTCTGGTAAGTTCCATGGGACTTCATTCTGGTTATCTTCATTTTTGGAACCACTAATGTCTCATGAAGCATGTGCCTTAATTTGGTAAACTGTTTGGGTTGGCTTTACAAATGCAAGATGAGAATTAATTTTTCATATGGATGGAAAATATAGTAACACTAGTTCATGACTACAAGACTCTTGTCTGAGAACTTACCTGTAGGAGGCTGAGGCTGACCCCAGGTAGCTAATTTGACCTGAGGTCTGGATTATTTGGACAGCTTTGAAGCCTCCATGGATCACACCTTCTCTAGTTTTTTTTTTTTTTTTTTTAAATTACCCTTCTACTGGAGAATGACATATGTCATTGGCCTCCAGGACTTCAGCAGAGTCCCAGGCATGGCTTAGGAAACCCACAAGTGTGACTGGTGCTCTTCACTAGGGACAAGGGGCATCTGTGAGGCAGTACTGTCACAGAGCCCAGTGTGTCCAGCAAGGTATGTAGAGGTGGGAACTGCTGCCTTGCTCTTGTTCATCTGAGCTGCCATACGGGACCTTCCTCTTTTGTTCTGTGTAGCTGGTGCCTTGGGCCTTGATTGTGATGGAAATGGCAGAGGTGAGGTTTGGGGTGGAGTGGGGAGGTGATGATTCATATTGAGGCTGCCCATACTGTGAGGAGTTCTGAGTGGCAGTTGTTGCACAGCAGGTGTGAAACAGAGTTTCTTTTTATGCTCCTGATGACCTTAAACATCCTAGGCAAAGAGTTCACAGGCCAAGACCCTGGAGATAATAGAGGATCTGTACCCCTGTTGCTTGAACTCAGGAAGAACTTACTTTATGGTCTGGAGGGAAGCATAAGCAGAGACCCTGACTGGCTCTGCACTGGTGCTTGGTGGGGATGGTGGGAGCTGGAGATATTCGCCTGGGGGTTTTCCCCGTGCATTTTATTTTTCTGGAACTTCAGGCAGCCTCTGAGAGCAGCTGCTTGTACTCTGACCTGCTTTAAAGAAGAGCAAAAATATCCAGATTGCTGGTAGAGTCTTTATTGTAACAGATTTTTCAAAAGTGATGCTGTCATTAAGATTTATATGACTGGAAGAGAAAGCATGTTTATTTTGCTTGAACTGTAAAGTAAAGCTACAAGAATGCATTATTCCCTGATTTTTTGTTTGTTTGTTTTTTTGTTTTTCAAGACAGGGTTTCTCTGTGGCTTTGGAGCCTGTCCTGGAACTAGCTCTTGTAGACCAGGCTGGCCTCGAACTCAACAGAGATCTGCCTGCCTCTGCCTCCCGAGTGCTGGAATTAAAGGCATGTGCCACCACTGCCCGGCTATTCCCTGATATTTCACAAAGAAACTAAAAATATAAAATGGAAAAAAAGAAAGCATATTTAATAAATGGTGCTGACATAACTGGATATCAACATGTAGAAGAATGAAAATAGATCCATATCTATCACCATGCACAAAACTCAGGTCCAAATAGATTAGTGGCCTCAACATAAAACCAACCCTACTGAACCACATAGAAGAGAAAGTGGGAAGTACACTTGAACGCATTGGCACAGGAGACCACTTCCTAGATATAACCCCAGTAGCACAGACACTGAGAGAAACAATTAATAAATAGGACTTCCTGAAATTGAGAAGCTTCTGAAAAGCAAAGACATGGTCAACAAGACAAAACAGCAGCCTACAGAATCTGAAAAGATTTTCACCAATCCCACGTCAGACAGAGGACTGATCTCCAAAATATACAAAGAACTCAAGAAACTTGACATCAAAAGAACAAATAATCCAATAAAAAATGGAGTACAGACCTAAACAGAGAATTCTCAACAGAGGAATCTAAAATAGCTGAAAGATACTTAAGGAAATGTTCAACATCCTTAGTCATCAGAGAAATGCAAATCAAAACAACTCTGAGATTCCATCTAGCACCTGTAAGAGTGGCCAAGATCAAAAACACTGAGGACAACTTATGCTGGAGAGGATGTGGGGTAAAGGAACACTCTTCCATTGCTGGTGGGAATGCAAACTGGTATAGCCCCTTTGGAGATCAGTATGGTGATTTCTTAGAAAATTAGAAGCAATCTACCTTAAGACCCAGCAATACCACTTTTGGGTATATACCCAAAGGATATTCAGTCGATCATACCACAAGGACATGTGCTCAGCTTTGTTCATAGCAGCATTATTTATAATAGCCAGACCCTGGAAACAACCTCAATGCCTCTCAACCGAAGAATGGATAAGGAAAATGTGGTACATTTACACAATGGAGTACTACTCAGCGGTAAAAAAAAAAAAATGACATCTTGAAATTTGCAGACAAATGGATGGAACTAGAAAACATCATATTGAGTGAGGTAATCCAGAACCAGAAAGACAATTATCATATGTACTCACACCTAACTGGCTTTTAGACATAAAACAAAGAAAAACCAGCCTACAATCCACAACCCCAGAGAACCTAGACAACCAAGAGGACTTTAAGAGAGACATACATGGATCTAAATAGGAAGGAGAAAAAGATAAGATCTCCTGAATAAATTGGGAGCGTGGGGTCACAGCAGAGGGGAGAGGGAGGGAAGGAAGGGGAGGGAGTGGAGAAAAATGTGTAATAAAAACACTAAAAGAAAAGAATGAATTGTTCAGATGCTAAAGTTGGATTGGCTCTACTGTAGTCTGCCTGAGTTCAGAGGCCACCAGATCTGCGTGTTTGTGAATGTTAATGCACTGGGTGAGTCAGTATGGCTCGGTGGGTGGCAGTTCTCCCTCCTGTTTGTCCCCTGTATCACTGAATGACAGTAGACGTAGGCCTCTCTTGACCTGAGATGATTTTCCTGACCCCACAATAGTACTCTTATGTATGCCTGCCACGCTTGCTGCCACTGGTGTTTCCTGCTTAGCTCACTTAAACTGCCTGCTTAGGAGCAGATTGTACATACAGTTTGTTGTTAGTTTCGTGATGTATCTTCAGATCATTTCCACTTTTGTTGATTGTTGAGATGGGGTCTCCTTATGTATCTTATGCTGGTCTGGATCTTATCACCTCCCTTCCTCAACCCTGCAAGTTCTGGGATTATAGGCATATGCCATTATACCACTGGATTTTTTTTTATATGCATACTGGATATAGCAGTGACTGAGTGACTTCCAGAACAAGATCTGTCTCTGAGAACCATCTCTCCACTTATATACCATTGATACCACTGAGAAAGAGATTATTTATTCATATTGTTCCAAATTCCAAAGTTCAGTTATTTCTATCCTTAGCTATAGCTGAAAGTTCATGCCCATTCTCCATCCTGCTAGCATGTCTCACTGTGACTTCCCTCCCTCCCTCTCTTACTTCCCTTTTAGGTTTTTGAGACAGGGTTTCTCTGGGTAACAGCCCTGGCTGTCCTGGAACTAGCTTTGTAGACCAGGCTGGCCTCAGACTCACAGAGATCTGCCTGCTTCTGCCTCCTGAGTGCTGGGATTAAAGGTGTGCGCTACCATGCCCTGCTGTCTCCGTGATGTTTTAAGACAGTATTGTGATAAAGGGATCTGGCAGGAGCTGTCTGAGAGAGGTACACACTGCACTGACTGGAGCGTGGTCAAAGATGACTTGGGCTTATAGATCCTGGAGACTGGCAGTGCTTGGACTCTGCCTCACCAGCATCCTTGTCCCCATTTAAGATTTCAGTTTTAGTTCTGTTATCCCAAGAGGCGCCTGTTATTTGAGCCCATATCTTGTTTGATGTATTCTCATCATCATTGTCCATACTCAGGATGGCTTGGGCCTGCTACTGGCTAATACAGTGGCTACATCTCAGCTCTGGTGTTCCTGGCAACCAGATGAAGGTTGGGAGCTTGGCTTAGCAGTCCCAGGGAGCTTATATTTGAACTGTGTGCTGTGCTGTCTGAACCTGCTTCTGAGCTTTGCTAACTGAGACCTCTCTCTTCTTTCAGAGGACTATCCCAACGGCACCTGGCTGGGCGATGAGAATAACCCTGAGATGCGGGTACGCTGTGCCATCATCCCCTCCGACATGCTGCACATCAGCACTAACTGTCGTACGGCTGAGAAGATGGCACTGACATTGCTGGACTACCTGTTTCACCGAGAGGTGCAGGCTGTGTCCAACCTGTCGGGCCAGGGCAAGCATGGGAAGAAGCAGTTGGACCCCCTCACTATCTATGGCATCCGGTGTAAGTTATACAGCTAATAACAGCCAGGCTTGTGGGGCTGCTGAGGTGGTCAGGGAGCTGAATTTAGACCATGTTTCCAGTGCTGGGGGTGATGCCAGGCTAGTGATTATCACAGAGGTGGGGATCTGGACCCAGGATTTTGCTTTGGCAAGATATTGTGTGGCACCCTGTGTTGAGAGGGGCACTTGGGGATATACTTCAGGGAATTGCAGATCCCAGTGTCAGTCATCCTTAGGCTGGTCTTGAAGAAGAGAGAACAGAGGTGGGATTTCTTGCTGCCCACTGGCACAGTGCTCCTGAGCTGCCCAGTGGCATGAGTGGAGTCTGTTCAGGGAAGGCTTGGCCTTGGCACCGTGCTTGCTTATGAGCTGATCTGGCCGTGTTGGAAGCCAGTAGCACTCTAGAACCAGTTTTATTACCCTACATGATCTTGGTGGGTTTTACTTGCTCCAGCTGGATGTCTGTGTCATCCTGGCGACACTTGGAAAGCTTGTAAGAAGCTCAGGCCCCTTTCGTCAGTGGCCAGTCGGATAGCCAGCCTCCTAGACTGTTTACTCCAGAGCTACCTGACAGCCTCCTAGACTGTTCACTCCAGAGCTACCTGACAGCCTCCTAGACTGTTCACTCCAGAGCTACCTGGCAGCCTCCTAGACTGTTCACTCCAGAGCTACCTGGAGTGAACTGGCAAGTGGTGGCCTCTGCTCATGTGCAGGATGATTCCTGGGCTGGCTATGTGTTTAGTTTCACTGGGGCCACACCTTTGGCCTTTCCATCACCCCAGAGGGGGCAGCTACTTTGTGCTTACGGAGGAGTCAGCAACACGGGGATGTACTGGGGCCAGAGGAACCACAGCTCTATCAAATATCCCACAGAAGGTAGGTATTTGTCACCTTCCTTAGACAGAGAGACTGGCATTGGGGCTTCAGAGTGTTGAGCCAGAGCCAGTGTGCCTCATATTTTAGGCTAGACACCATGGCCTAGCTCCAGGGTTTTGTGGTGAGTTGGGGAGAAAAGGACATCTTTTTCTCCTAAGCCTACAGACATCTGCCTGAGAGTCTGCCTTGCCTTCCCCAAACCATGATTTGCACTTGCGTTCATTTGGCAGCCAAATTTGTAGGCTGTGTGTGAGGGAAGGAATGCAGGCTGTGAATAAGAACCATGGGTCCATGGCCTTGGGCCCCATACTAGCCTTAGCTTTGTAGGAACAGAAACTGGGTGAATTGCTGGTATTCTTCCATCTGCGTGGGCCCTCATCAAGGTCTGGATGCACTACACAGACTCCTTCCTTGGGTGTAGACCACCTTTAGAGGCTACTGATGGGGCCATATCTGCCCAGCCTCCTCCCCCAGCCCTTCTGTCAGTAGTGTTAGTGTTCACATGGAATCACTGAGTGTTAAAAAAAAAAGATTGTTCACCTTTGACCTCCAAGCATCAACTTGTCTAGTATTGCCTTAAACTTGGGCTCTGCCACTTCTTCAGAGTCTCATGGTAATTCCTGCTGCTGACTTTATTCATCTAGTCCTGTTAGCTGTGGTCTTACCTCTAAGTACCATCTTCACAGTGAAAGTTGGGGAGAGAGATAAGCCAGGCCGTTGAGTTTGCTAAGGATTGGTTAGCTCCCCAGGATTTGAGTCATCAGTGAAAGTGTGTGCAGAAAGGCAGTAGTATGACTTTGAATGCCTTTGAGCATCGGTGTGGCATTGGTCTGTCATTCGGGCAGGGGTCTTGGGATATACTGAGAGCACTAGTTTGACCAGAGAGCCAGAGAAGAGTTTGGTCAGTTTGAGCTGGTAGCTGTCTGAGAGGCAGGTGGGAGACTTCTTCTCAGAAGGGATTGGATGCTGTGCTGTGGGCCCAGCTTAGAATGGCCATCAAAGACTGCAAACTAAGAGGAGGAAGAGGAGTTGTCAGGAAGTATGGATGAGTCAGGGAAGCCTGGCAGGAGACCTTGGGAGACTTGGAGGGGCCTGTTCAGAGTGCTCCCCAGCTCAGTGCTCCTTCCTGTCCATAGGGGTGGTGGCTGTTGTTTTCTGGGGAGCTGCTGTTACCTATTATGAAAAAATGAGTTCTTGGCTTGTGGTTTCCTGCATGGGTTTCTCCTTGGATTTGAGATTACTTTAGCAGTGATAGTGTCCTCCTTCTTTGTGACTGATAATGAAATATGCCACCCACTGAGGGGCAGCTCTGTTTGTTCCCTCTAGTCTGTTGCCTTTCCCACAGCTCCTAGCAGGCTCTTGTGTCGGCTCACTATGTGAAAGCTGGGAAGCTGCTTTTATGGTTTTCAGAGCCAGCAATGGAGTTCTGGAGGGTGGAAAGGCCGCTAGCAATGATGTGAGCTTCCTGGCTCTGCTACAAGTGGGTGAGCATGCTGGGGCACCTTCCACAGCTTGAAGTGCAGATGTGCCCTTGACCTTAGCCTTCCTGTGAACTAAGTAAGTGCTTCACTCTTTAGGCGACAGGTGACCCACAGGGCAACAACTGGAAGCTTCTGTTCCTGTTCTTCTGAGGGCTTCTGGTTTGTTTGTTTGTTCATTCGTTCCTTCCTTCCTTCCTTCCTTTCTTTCTTTTTGTTTGTTTTGTTTTGAGACAGGGTTTTTCTGTGTAGCTTTGGAGCCTGTCTTGGAACTCGCTACGTAGACCAGGCTGACCTTGAACTCAAAGAAATCTGCCTGCCTCTGCCTCCTGAGTGCAGGGATTAAAGGCTGTGTCACCACCACCCAGCTGAGGGCTTCTAGTTTTGAGCCATGTTTCTACTGCCAGACCTCAGGGTAGCCTGAGCAAGGTGGGGCAGCAGGCTTTTCTTATTTTCTGCTGAGGTTTTCATCTCAGTTGTGATGAAGGTGAATGCATAGGCAGATAGCCAAAAGTTATACTATGAGGCTGGTCTTACTTTCCTGTCCCTAGTTTTTGCTTCTAAATGGTCATAAGGGCAATGACATTCTTATTCCATGAGATTGTCAAATGTGCATCAATAGTGGGTTCTGTGGTGACAGTGACTGGTGGCCAGGTAACTAGCCTGTGCCTTAGTCCTTTACCCATACTTAAAGCTACATGCAGCACCTGTAATTGCTCAGTGGTTTATCAAATACTGACTCTATGTCGATTTTAGGAGACCAGCGCTTCCAGCTCACACCTAGATTCCCTTTCGTGAGGGAGGGGGAAAGTGCTACTTGGGTCCCATGTGGTGTTCTCCGCAGTCCATCCTCCTTCCAGATCACAGATCTGCTGTCACTGTTTCCCGATCATGTGCTCACAGAAAAATCAAGGCATTTCCTAATGCCTGATACATAATAGCATTTAAAGGCTTTGTTTTCATTCTCTCTTGTATTTTGTATCCATAGGAGCAGTTTTAGAGTTTGCGTGGTAACTTAGCTCTCAGATATGATCCAAATTCAGTGGCTTTAATAGTCAAAACAGGAAGTTTTCCAACTTAGAATTTTTATTATTATTATAGTTTTAAATTTTTCCTGTTAATCAGTGAAGTTGCATGAGCCAGCTACAGAGGTCACTGTTGAAGAGAATATCTTGTGTCATTCACCACCATTGCTACCATTGGCTATAAGAAAGGGCCATGGGCTAGAAACATGGTCCAGTGGTTAAGAACTCTTTCTTACTGCTCTTCCAGAAGATCTGAGTTTGGTTCCCAGAACCCACAACAGTGATTCACACCTGTCTGTAGCTCCAGCTCTAGGAGAGCCAGTGACTCTGACCTCTCTGTGGGCATCTGTACTCAAGTGCACACGCACAGGAACATTTGTGCACAGGCATGCATATACATACACTCTAACACATGATTTAATAAAAATTTTTAATTGGCAAAGTCCAAGAAGTGGCAATACAAAAAAATAAGTTCTAAAAAGAAAAAAGGGAGGGGTGTCACATGGGCTAGTGAGATACGGAGCCAGACTTAGAATAGTCTATCATCTTTATTATGTCATCTGTTTCTGGTGGCTTTCTGTGTCTTTGATTTCCTGATTGTTGAGTGACAGTATCTACATGCTGTTCAGTGATGCTCCTGGCATGCTTTGTACACATAAGGATTAGCAGTTTGGGTCCCAGTAGGTGTGCATGGCTTCCCGCTCCATTCTCCATTGGTGGGTTGTGGGTAGTACTCCAGAGAGTAAGTAGTTGCTGTGCTCAAGGAACTTGTGTTCTGGGAGACAGCCTGGTAAGAACACAGGAGCAAGCATCTGACAAGGAACACTGGCCAAATAGCTCTAGATAACTGCTGCTCACTGTGCAAATAACCAGTGTTTGCTGAGTTACAGCACAGAGAACAAAACCAAGCTTCCTGCATTTACAAGGGAGAAGGAGTTACAACATATTTATGTATTACATATCCAGGGAAGTGATGGGTGTTCTAGAAAGCAAGCACGCTGTATGGAGGGGAGTTTTAGATGAGGAGGGAGGACAGGGTACTGTTGGCATGAGTGGGCTTAGCAGGGGAAGTCTCCATTTGATTCCCTAGGCAGTCAGGGTGGTGTTTGCTGTTTTGTGAGTTTAGGGGAAGAGAAGTTGGAGGCCGCAGAGCCTGGAGCCTGGAGAAATGGAGTCCTCTTGGTGTTGGGGTAAAGCTGGGTTATTTTGTGTTTACATAAAAGGAGTGACAAGTATTTGCATCTGGCCCTGCTGACCCAGGGACCTGAGTGACTCTTACCTGATGCAGTTAGATTTTCTGGCTTGAATTCTGGAAGAAAATCAGCCTTCCAGGAGTAGGCCAGCAGGTCAGCTGGGTCTCTTTGCAGCACTCAGCTCTCAAGAGGGGGCCCAGGTCAAGCCTGCATCTGATAGCTTTTATCTGGGACATGTTCTTTCAGGTCACCTCTTCTATAAATTTGGAATCACGGAATCTGACTGGTATCGGATCAAGCAGAGCATTGACTCCAAGTGCCGTACAGCATGGCGGCGGAAACAGCGAGGCCAGAGCCTGGCAGTCAAGAGCTTCTCCCGGAGGACGCCGTCCTCATCCTCATACAGTGCCTCAGGTGTGCTCAGAAGAAGGCTGCCCCGAAGCCTTTGTTCTCCTGCGGGAGCTCAACAGTTTTGGCCCCCCTCAGTGTGCGGCTCCCTAGGCAGCGGCAAGAGCTTGAGGCTTGCTGATCTTCCCCTGTCGGTCCGGCGGGAAGAATTTGTGCATGACCTTCCTTGTGTTGTCTGGCTACTCATCTCCTGAGTGTCTTGCAACCTTAGTAGTAGTTACTGTTACTTACAGAGTGGCTGTAGGTGAAGGGTGGAGGGCCCACATTATGCTCTTGAGTCTTAGTCTGAGGTTGTAGACTCAGGCTTTTCCTCAAGATCCCCGAGACAGATTCTCCAAGCTCTGCCCATGGGCCTGTCCTCCTCTCTTCTCTCTAGTGCTAGGGCTGTGCCCAAGGGTCTTGGGCAGTCTTGGCTCTGGTACTTTGCACTGACTCTTTTTTCACAGCTTTCTTGGCAATAGCAGTAGCTCCTGAAAGCTGAGTCCTGTTTGGGGTTAGCTCAGGACCCAGAGCAGCAGTGGGCAGGGGCTGGCAGGGCTCCCTCTCAGTGCAGGCTTTGTCCAGGACTTTGTTTTGGAAGCTACAAAGCTGCTTACCTGGAGCCCTCCCTGACCATCTTCCAGAAAGTGCTCTTCTTCCGTTATTTTGGTGGTTATCAGATACTTGGCTCTAGCTGTTGCCAAGGTTCCTAAGGTGGCAGCGGTGTGGGCCACACACATTGTTCCCATGTAGAATGAGGAGTTTGAGTTCTATCCTGGGAACCTGAGGGAGCCTCTAGGCATGGGTGGAATGTGTTTGGTGAAGTTATATCTGGCTGAGGGCATGTGTGTATATCACGCAGTTGTTGAATTGGTCAAACACATCTTGTGACTAACCTTAGATGTACTCTTGATTGCTGTCAACCCACGTTGGTTGTGGTTTGCTCCTTTCTTACTTGAACAATGGCACCTTCATGGTGGCAGCTCTGGCAGTGGCTTATCTATCTGTCTTACTGTGGCTCCCGTGTTATTGTCCATGAGCTCTGCACCCGTGTGATAGTTTAAAATTTAGGGAGATTCTGCTTTCATCAGGTTGCAGAATTGGGCACTGGGGTGAACCTTGTTATAGAAAGTTGCTGTGCAGACAAGAAAGCCTAGGTCTGTGGCCCCAAGAACAGGAATCTGGCATGCCTGTCCTCAGTCAGCATCCCAAGTGCCTCCCAAGAACAGGAAGGTATCAGCACTTTAATAGGAAGACAAAACCCAGATACCTAATCTGGGAACATTTACAAGATCTCGGATATGGTACCAAGAAACAGGAAAATGTGACCTATGACCAAAACAGAAAGCAAACAAAACCCAGATCCAGCTAACCAACCAACAAACAAAAAACCTAGTGTCTAAGGAGGCCCAGTCTGGAATTAACAGCCCACATCACTAAAATGTTATTAAAGTTGTGCTCAAGGGCTTCAAAGAGGAATAGGAATGTAGCAGCAAGGAAAGAAGTAAGAGTTTCAAAAAATTGCCAAGCAGAGTTAGAGAGGAAACATGAAGGAGCAGTTGCTAGGTATTCATGCAGTTGAAACTGGCTGTTTAGTTAGGACCTGAAAGGAATTACAGTCAAATAGAGCTTATTAGACAGGTTCCCAGTGAGCCAGGTCTCACCCCGAATCTGACACAGTGTGATGTCATGGCCTGTATTGCCAACTTAGTGATTTGCACAGGGTGGGTGGAAAGAGACAGTTCTGTAGCAGTACACGTGCTCAAAGAGCCTGCCACGTGCATGTACAGTCCAGAAAAGTGAGCCTGCAGGCCCCACTGCTGCATTCAGATGCATGCGGAGCCCTGGTACCTGTGCTGCTGGACAATGCACTGTCCGCATTGCCTAAGCCACCACAGTGATGATCTGACCCATGGTCACAGGGCAGTGTGAAGGAGTCGCTAGGAGTCAGTGTTTGTGGTGACAGTGGAACTTGAGCAAAAGGATGAGACACTCCAACCGTACAGCGTTTGATAGTGTACATGAAGGAGCTGAGGAGTGGTGCCTTCAGAGGTGTGGGTACCAAGAGATTGGCATAGAAAAAGCAGGTCGGTGCTCCATTCATATCCCAGCCATTAGCCCATTCCCTCCACAGGTGGATTGCTTATAGACATGCATCTGGGTCTGAACGTGCTCAGGTTGTCAGGTGGAGGTGTGCTCTTTTGGAATCATGCTCAGTTCATATGCTAATTCAGGTAGAGTGGAGTGGCCTGAAGCTCCACATTTCTAACCAGCAGCCACTGGCACCTACTTTGCTGGCAAGCCTGCCTTTCAAGCAGTGGGGCCCCCTGATCTTAAGCTGACAGCAACTTTGTAGGTTGAGACTCAGTGCATGTGCCTGTTTCTGTGGCTCCTGCTCTAGTCAGTGTCAGGCTTACTTACTTGTTAGTGGCTGGGCTCTTCTAGTTATTTGTATTTCTTTCTACTGCTTGACAGTAGCTTAACCTGATGATATTTATATTCCGTTTTTTAATGTTCAATTTTTTTCTTTTTCGCTAGTAGCTATTTTGTTTACTATCTATTTATTGCTGCTCCGTTTATGAACATATTAGCGTTTCTCTAAGATGCTATGAATGCTGGCTTCTTGTGTGGGCAGCCAGCCACTGTGGAGTGTATTAAGTGCCCCAAATCTGGGCAGGTCCCCAGGAATGTCATGTTTGAGAAGCCCTGGCAGCTGTCAGGCCCCCCCACCCCCCGCCACGGGTGACTGTTGGGGAATGGACATGCCCTGTAGTATGTGTGCTGGTCTGACCGAGGCATCATTCCCAGAAGGCTCTGCCAGGTGGCTGTTCTTTGTTCTGCTTGACCTGTGGTCTCTGTCCTCCTGCCAGTGGACACCGTTAGAGTGAGAGCCGTGTCAGCCCTGCTCTGTGCTCTTTGTGTTTGGAGAGAAAAGAACCTGTGGCTCAGAGGATGCTATTCATGGGGATGGGGTGTGAGGCATGGTTATTGTAACCTTCTTCCAGTGGCTTCGGGACGAGCTCAGAGCTGCCTCTGATATAGTAGATATAGTTTCAGGCCATGACTGGTTTGGCCATTGCTTTCAGAAGAGAGCCTGGGTTTCGGCTCTTCTGGCCATTCGGCATCCATGGGGTCTTGTGACAGTGCCCGGCTTTGTAAACTGATGAGACATCTGTCTGTCCTTACTTACATGCCACATTCTTGGCAAAGATCTGATTAAACAGTGAGTGGTTAGGCAGAGGGACTTCTGGAATCTTTGTCATTATTCTGTCTGCATCTGCTGTTGGCTTAGCAAAGCTATTCTGGTTTTCAAGGCTATTTTGGTGATGGTAAAATGTAATTAAGCCAGAATTCTGTTAATTTGGAATTGGTATTGATTCCAGCTGGGTTGCCTTGTTACCTTAAAATTGTTAGTGGAGAGACAAGGGACCACCACACAATACTGCAAAAATAATTTCTTTTTTCCCTTAAAATATTTATGTAGATAAGTATTCATCTTTTATTTCATTTTATTTACTTTGTATGTGTATTTTCATGTGCATGCCGTGTGTGTGTGTTGGGTAGGCATGGTAGTACATGTGGCATGCACGTGAGTGGAGGGCAGAGAACATTTTACGAGAATAGGTTCACTCCTTCTGTTTGGATTTTGAGGATCAAACTCAGGTTAGCAGTCTTGGTGACAAGTGCCTACTGAGCCATCTCACTGGCCCTGTATATGAGTTTCGTGCCAAGGATAGTGTGGTCGTTTGAATGAGAATGCCCCCCATAGGCTCCTTGGTTCCTAGTTGGTCTACTGTTTTTTGAAGGATTAAAATTCATGGCCTTGTTGGAGGGGATGTGTCAGTTGGGGTGGGCTTTGAGGTTTCTAAAGCTCATGCCAGGCCCAGTCTCTTTCTCTCTGCCTTGTGTTTGTGGATCAGAAGTAAGCTCTTATCTACTGCTCCAATATCTTGCTTGCCTGTTTGCCTTGCTCTCCGATGGTCATAGACTCATCCTCTGAAACTGTAAGCAAGCCCCCAGTTAAATGTTTTCTCTTACAAGTCGCTTTAGTTATGGTGACTCTTCAGCAATAGAAAAGTAACCAAGACAGCTAGCTAGTTTGTTTGTTTGGTAGTGCTAGGGATGAGACCCTGGACCTCATGCATGCCAGGCTGATGTTCTACCATTGAGCTGTCTCTTCATCCCTTGTTTATTTTGTTGAGACAAGGCCTTGCAGTATAGTCCAGGTTGACTTCTAGCTGTGACCCTCCTCCTCAGCCTCTCGAGTGCTGGGATCATGGGTATGCCAGTATGCCAGTTTATTTAATTTAAAAGCTAGTTTACTTAATGATGGGTTAGGCCCTGTCAGTTTAGATACAAACCACAGAGTCAGTTTCATGTAAGTTTCTGAAAGTCAGCACTGTGTGAACTTTACTGTGCTGGACACGTGAAGCAGCATCTGTGTAATAGCCAGTAGGTAAGAGTGGCAGAGGGACCAGCTCTTCCATCTTCTGCCTGTACATGTGTGTGAATCGACAGGTTTAATTGGTGTCTTGGTGCTTTTAAAACCACATGGCACTCTGGTGGTGCTGTGGAAAGGACACTGAGCTTTTCTTTAGAGTCTGCTTTGCATTCTTTGTAATGACAGTCCACTTTCTTAAAGCTCAGGGCATTACACTGTTTGCCCAGCAGGCTTGTTCTGACAATTACCACAAATCTCTGCCATGGAGCTGCATAATATACATTGAAAAATAATCTAAGCCCTAATATCCTGTTCCAGGAAATTCTGCTTATGGTGTCATTACAGTTGGAGCTGAGGTGTGCTCAGTGTCTGAACACACATATAGCATGCCAGACGTCTTACACTCAGTCTCCAGTACTGGATGAAAAGTCATTATAGTTTGTATTACAATTAAAATAGCATACCATATATCAAACCAAATGTGCCTTACTTTAATTAAACATAAGAAATAAAATGTGTTGTAGATGCAGTTTGATTGAAGCATAGTCCTGTGGTCATATCTGTGGACAGACCTGCAGTAGGTCAGTAGTTTGTCAACAGTGTCATTGAATCTTAGCAATGCTTGCCTCAGCTACAAACCTCAGTTCCCCCTGACTTGCTGTTGACAGCCCTGCAGAGCAGAGCTGTGCTGACCCAAGTCTAGGAACAAGGTCCCTTCCCTCTTTAGGAACTGAGGGAGGGAGACATTCGGGAGCCAAGATGACTGCGTGTCACTCTGTATGTGGTACCTAAGGGTCCTAACTAACACCTGCTCCTGTGTTCCACAGAGACCATGATGGGTACCCCTCCACCTGCTAGTGAGCTGCAGCAGTCCCAGCCACAGGCTCTACACTACGCACTGGCCAATGCACAGCAAGTGCAGATCCACCAGATTGGAGAGGATGGACAGGTGCAAGTAGTACGTACCTTCTCACTCAGGTGTCGGGTTGGGGAGGGGGCTGAGGGAGCGTTGATGGCACAGGTGGAGAAAGCACACTAATAGTTTGAAGTGAAAGTGCTTCATTTAGAGAAGTAGTATGACAACCTTACACTTGGCTGTTGGCTGCTGCGGAGCAACCTAGTGACAGAAATCCCTGCAGGACATTCACTAGCTCCTATGGTTCATCTCTTGGTCTGTACAAATGTTGAGGTCACCCATGTGTGTGCAGCCTGTTTGAAGGAATCTGTTTCTGCTTGTCTCCCTGGAAGTATATTTCTCAGTTCTAAGCTGATGGCCTTGGCTTCTGTGCAGCATTTCTTTAATACCTGCTCAGCTACTACAGTCATTGCACAGTGAAGAAGCAGGCCTCAGCCAGGGTGCTGTGTTCTGAGTCATAGGCAGCACAAAGGCTAGGCAGAGTCTTCTGCATACTCTAAGCAGACAGTAGGAAGCAGCAGAACAGAAAGTATGCACCTCAGAAACTGCTGCAGAGCAAGGAGCTCCATGGGCATCTCTGAGGTTGCGCTGGTGCGTTTTGTCCATTGGCTGTTGGGGCTATTTTAAAGGAAACGTAGTGACTGTAAGTGGTGGGTTTCACGGGCTTGTTGATCTGTGTAACTGACTAGATATCAACAGGTACTGTCATCCGGTCAGTGGGGAAGTCTGGGAGAGCACTGGGATAGACCCCTTTGGCACAGGGCTATGTGCACAGTGAAGCAGAAGCAGCTCAACGCCTGCAGCAGGTTCTTTGCTGCAGACCTTAATTGAGCTAAGATAGGATTTAAAAAATAAAGAGTTAGTTTTAGTTAATGTGTATGCATGCGTGTGTGTGTGATTTGTGCATGTGAGTGTCGATGGAGGCCAGAAGAGGGCTTCAGATGCCCTGGAGCTGGAGTTATGGGGTAGTGTGAGCCACCCCACAGGTTTAGTTTAGGGAACTAAACTCAGGTTTTCTGCAAGAGCAAGTGCTCTTGACTTCAGCCATCTCTCTAGCCCCACATAGGATTTACACAAAGTGTTTCCACTTTAGTGCAGGGCTCACAAGTGACCCCTCCCACCTGCCATCCTTACCAGCTTTCCCCCAGTGACCCTGCAGTCTTAGTTTTAAAGTAACATTTACTGCATTCTTAGTTTTAAAGCAACATTTAAAGTTCAGCAAATCACATAAATCATGTGATGAACATTTCCTTAAGAGACTGTGGGATGAGCTCCGGCTGTGCACGCATTGCACCAAGCTGGCCAGCCCTGCCCTCTCCTGGGCTGAGAGCAGATAGGTGTGAAGTCGGCAGAGGGTGCTTGTTGTTTCCTTTGGTTTGTTTTTCTCTGATGCTTCTTGGTGTCTTCTCTTGCTGTGGATCCCACAGGGCCACCTCCACATTGCCCAGGTGCCTCAAGGAGAGCAGGTGCAGATCACACAGGACAGTGAGGTGAGTCAGGTGTCACCCTGTGCGGTTAGAAGGCCACACAATCATGTGCTCAGTGTGTGAACCCAATGCCATTCCAGCAGAGCCTGGGGAGCTCTCTAGGAGAGAGTCTGTCTGCCTCAGTGGGGTGACTGGGATGTCTTTTACAATTGATGGTGTAAAATGCGATCTGTAAGAGACTCTGTAGGCCAAGAGGGGTGGGAGTAGCTTCCTGCCTTTTGTGGGTCATGCTCTGCTCCTGTGTACATGCCTTGTGAATCTACTGTTGTTTAAAATAAAAAGGAAAAATTGAAAGACATTTTTATTTGTGAGTCAGAGTTGGGAATAGGCTTAAACTTTTGTGCTTTTAATACAAGAGAAAAAAAGATTCCGCTTATAATACTTGCTTTATATTCATGGGTTTTATTGCTAAAAGGGGTTGGGTTTTTGTAGACTTAGTGGTTTCCTTGTTATTTCTGAATAGTGTAGGGAAGTTTTCACTCTGTTTCCTTTTTTTTACTTTGCAGGGCAATCTGCAGATCCATCACGTTGGCCAGGATGGACAGGTAAGTGCTCACCTGTCCCCATCCACACCTTCTCACCATGTCCTGCACACAGTCTGTGTTCCTCAGCATGAGACACTGGTGTGAGGGTTGGAGAGGGCTTGCTTCCAGCAGGAGGGAGCTGTGGTGAAGTGTCCAGGAGTATGTGCAGGTGGAACTCTGGCCTGCGCTTATGCTTTGTGGGCTCTCACGTTAGTTTTTGCACCAGAGAAGAAACTCCCGCCAAGTTCATTGCTTTCTGCAACTTTCCATGAAAGTCCGATGACATTTGCACAGGTAGGACAAGGTAGGCTTGGTTCTTCTGAGATAAGGAGAGCAGTTCTTTATTGGCTATACCTAGAAGGACTTCTGTACTTAGTGAAATGTCCCAGGCTGTGGGTGCCCAGGGGAAAGTGCTACAGGGGGGCTGGTGGTGGCAGTGGGGATTCGCACTTCTGTGGGGTTTTTGGGAAGGTTGGTTTCCATTCTGGGTCCCTATCAGTAGTCAGGACGCGTTCCTGTTTGTATGATACAGCTTAAGAAGTTGTGGAGACACACAGAACTCACTCATCATACAGGAGGCTCTGCTCCTTGCTATGTAAGACTAGCATTCTCTGTGCTGGAAGACCCATGTGTCTTCCCTGTGCTAAAGAGAACCCTGTTCATTTCAGCCAAGCTTGTGCAGTTGGGAACAAATGGCAGAAGCTGGTTCTCATAGCCTTCCTCTTGAGGAGTTTTCAGCCTTGTAGTTGGTTCCTCTCTTTGCTTCTTATGATGTTGTGGTTTGTGTTTGTTTTGTTGGTGGTTCCCCATGGGAAGAACTCACCTTTTCATAGACAAGGAAAGAAAAGCCTGTTACCTCAGTTTCTTACTGTTTCTATCATGAATAAAGTTCCACCTGGAATTGAAAAAAAATACAGTGGGTTTTTCACAGTGTATGATGCTTGTGCATGATTGTAGGCAGAAGTGCCTGCCTGATCCTTGGCTCTGTCCACCTAACCCGAGGGCAGAGAGCCCAATGTCTAACCCCAGGCATGGCAGCTTAGACCACAGCTACAGGCTCTAGTCAGGGGCAGTGGGGCTGCCACTGAAAGAGCCACTGCCTGAGCTTCCAAGGCAGACACCTGGTTCTGCTTCTGTCTCCAGTGCCTCAAAAGCCAGTCACTACTGCCAGCCATGATTCACTTCCCACTCTGCTCTAAGCAACCTCCCTGCAAGAAGCTGCAATGCTGGTCACTTTTACACCGAGAAATAAATTGTACATCTGATTCTTTCCACGTATGAACCCCATACTTTCTTCCTATTCCCTGCTTCCCAGTGTCACTGTATCTGGGACCACACATCACAGGGCACCGCTGGCATCCTCTTCTCTCCTGGAGGCAGCGTGCCTTCTGGTGGGAACCTACAGCGTGTGCTCATGAAGCAACTGTCTTCTGCAGGCCTATTCGCCAGTGGTCTCTGCCTCCCACTTGCCGAGATCCTGTCCTCGTTTCATCATCTGGCCGGTTCTCGAGTCTGTTCAGTAACCGTACTCAGGATGGCTTCATTTATGGTTCAGAAGGCACAAATGCTCCATTCACCTTGATATCCTCAGTGGAGCTAAGGTCACCAGACCTGTGCTTGGGACAGTTGGCCTGTCACCTGTCCTCTTCCTGGGCCCACAGGAGGATTGAGCCTGTGGATCTTGGATCCTTTATTCCGAGTTGGTCTTTAGGTGTGAATGCTGGAATGTTTTCCTGAAACCTGACTGCATGCGCTGCCTGTGGGTGTGTGGAAAGGGTGTTGACTAGGACATTGTCCTCAGTTGTAAGAGCTCTGGAAGATATTTATATGGCTTTTTATTTACTTACTTACTTATTTATTTGTTTGTTTTTGTTGTTGTTGAGACAAGGTTTCTTCTTTTAGCCCTGGCTGTACTGGAACTTGCTCTGTAGAACAGGCTGGCCTTAAACTCATAGAGGTCTGCCTGCCTCTGTATCTGAGTGCTGGGATTAAAGGTGTGTGCCACGACTGCCCAACCGTGACTGACATTTTTTTTAAAGTTCATAAATTCATCATTATTTTGTCAATCTGGTGTGGGAAGGTAATAGGGCTCGCTGTATCAAGGCTGCAGCAGGATGACAGGATGGCTGGGTTCCCAGAGGGACACTGTCTATCACAGGAGGACTTGGGCACCAGAGATTCAATGTTTATGAGGTCAGAACCATCTGAAATTGGCCTCTGGGCTACAAGTGTGCAGCTGCTTCCAGGGTATACAGCCACTGGACAAGCACAGCCAGGAAGGGCCAGTCCCCAGCCCTAGAGGTTCTCTGCCTGCTCTTGGCCATTCTAGCCCCAGTGGTCACTGCTATTTGCCAGTTGAACGTCCCACTTCAGATTTCTAGGCCTATGCTGCAGTGGCCAGTATTCAGCATCCCTGGTCAATAGAAGGAAGAGGCAGGGAATTCCCTGGATACTGAAATGTAGATTGTAGCAGAATTTTTTAAAACATAACTCAGAGGGCCTTTGGCTGGGTTCTCTAAGCCATGTTTTATCTTGGCTCCTAAGTGTAGGCTTTACCCTCAGACCACAGCACCCATACACGTAGACCAATAATACGGTCTCCCTCCAGCTTCTGGCCAGTGTGTCTTCTTGTGGTGATGGCTTCCCATCCTTAATGTGACCTTAGGCTTCAGGAGGAAGCTGACTGCCATGTATATTGGAGTTAGATTTAATATACTCACTGGTTCTAGCTACAGCATGGGGAAGAACAGCTTGCTGGAGTAAGGTATGGGGCTGAGCCTGGGCCTCCGGCTGTTCACTGCATTATAGCTTCGTTTCTGATGGTTCTTGTTAAGAGTTGGCTCGGAGATTGGCAGATTATTTATACTGACTGAAACTGGTGATCTCTTTCTTCTCAAGTGAAGCCGTAGGTAGGTGCCATTGTAAGGTGGGTGACACTGTTGCCCCTGCTTCTGTCTTGCTAGCTGTGAGCATGTTCAGGGCTAGTACCATTTGGAGTGGTCTGGGGAGGGGTGTTATGGTCTGATGGATTGGTTGGGTGTAGCTTTGGTGAGAAGTCAAAGCAAGGTCAGTGAAATCTAGGCCCCTCATGCAAGGGGTTGCAACAGGGTAGGGCTCCAGAGTGGGGGCTGGGGTGTGACACAGGTTTGGTGCAGTGTTGCCTTCTTGTCAGAGGGATACCAGTTTTCGCAGTGTATAGTGGAGTCTTTCTTTAATTTGTGTGGGTTGTCAGAATGTTTTGGAAAATAAAAGTCCTCAAATGCCAAGAGCCATAGGATTGAAGGTTGCAGTGCAATGGATGGGTGCGTTGAAAGTGGTGAACAGTGACCTTGTTGAGGTTATGAGGACTTCTTGAGACCAGTGAACTAGTGGCTACCTTGTGAAGGCCCTGGGGGCTGGCTCTGGTCTTGGATAGTCGCTTTGCCCACAGACCTGATGTGAGCCACTGCTGCCTTTTGAGCTTCCTGTCTGTGGGCTGTTGGCATTGACAGCTGGCACCTGGAGCAGAGGAGGGCAGTTTGGTTCTGAGGTGGATAGCAACATGCTAGTTGGGGTGATGTGCCTTTGAAGCTGCTTGTGTTTGGGTTTCCAGCCTCAGTGAGAGTGATTTCACACATGACTCCAGGGTCTTTCTCTCATGGATATGTGCGGTCAGACTTGCTCCTCCCGGCAGCATGGGCTCCGCTATAGCTTCAATAGTGTTCACTTTCTTCTGTACCCTCTCCACACTGGCTCGTGAATGCTGGTCCTGACACACCACACTGTGTGACGGGTGACTCCTGTCAGCTTAGCCTAGTGGCTAAGATATTCTAGTTTTTCAGACAAATAACATTTGTGCTGTAATACCAATATATTTTCTTCATCTTGGTAAGTCAGAAGGTAATTCTTAAATTATATTAGAACCCTGTTTAAACATTATTGGGACTGGCTAAGAGCCCTTGCTGCTTTGCAGTGTTCCCAGCTTCTGTGTCATGTGGCTGGCTCACAATTACCAGTAACTGTGTCACTAGGGGATCTTCTGGCCTCTGGGCACATGTATTCATATGTTCATACTCATGTACAGATACATAGGCTTACACATAATTTTTAAAGACTAAAAAGGAACTTTATAAAAACTTGCGATTGTGGGTCTAGAGAGAGGGCTCAGCAGTTAAGAGCACTAGCTGTTCTTCCAGAGGTCTTGAGTTCAGTTCCCAGCAACCACATGGTGGCTTACAACCATCTCTAGTGGGATCTATCAGATCCTCTTCTGGTTTGTAGGCATACATGCAGATAGAACACTTGCATTCCTAATAAATAAATCTTTAAAAAACAAAGCAAAACAAACCCCTCAAACTTGTGTTCCAGGCGTGGTGGCACAGGCCTCTCTAATTACAGGTAAACAGGAGTACTGCCAATGGCTTCGTTCTAGGTAATCCTCAAACTTGTGAACACCTCTGAAGTGCCCGCCTCCAGCTGAGCAAACTCCATGTTCTCTGGAGCAGCTGAGCATCCCTAGCAGTATGGGGGTGGCCAGAAGCTTCCAGCCAGAAGCTTGTTGTGTGAATTGGACAGATGTAGTCAGGTTTTTCTTTGGGCCGCCATCTCACAAATAATGATATGGAGACTTGTTATTATGAAAGCTCAACCTTAGCTTAGGTTTGCCCCACTAGATCTTATAACTTAACCCATTTATGCTGATCTACCTTCTATCATGTGATGTTACCTGTCTTCCATCTTGCACCTCCTGTTTCCTCTCCATGTCTCCTGGCTTCTCCCAGGGCCTAGATCTATCTTCTCTTTATCTCTCTTTCTATGGTTGGATGCCCTGCCTCAACCTCCTGCCTAGCTATTGGCCACTCAGCTTTTTATCACACCAGTCACAGCAATACATCTTCACACAGTGTATAAACAATCCCACAACAGACAGACTTTTGGCCAAGTGTGCCAGAGACAGAGACCTGTTGTTGAGCTGTACCTGGGCAGGGAAAAGGAAGTTTCAGGCTCGTGTGTTACTTTGGGCTCTTGTTTTAACCCCTGGCAACTTTCTTGGTACTGTGTCCCACAACTTGTGACACCAAAGAGCCTTTGAAGTCGGGCAGAGTCCCATGAGAAATTGGGCACAGTCTGTGGCTGGAAAGTATGTTGTGACATTTTTTAAAAGGTAATTTGGAGGAATGCTCACTCATATTTATGGTTTCAGCCTCTGGTCACCAGAGCTAAGGCACTTTCTAGGGGCTGTGTTATTTGTATAAGGTGATGTGGATTCATAACAATCCCAAAGATACCCAAGGGCAGGCCACACTGCTGCTGGCCCTGTTCCCACCTATATCCCACATTCCATTCTCAGCCAAGGCGAAGGGCAGACATTGGAATCAGAGCATCACTTTTGATTGATTTTTATCATTTTCTAGTACAGTTTCTGCCTTTTCTGTTTTTGAAAAGGTTTTGGTTTTTATGAAACAGAGTTTCTCTGTGCATATAGCTCCCACTGTCCTGGAGCTAGCGCTCGTAGACCAGGCTGGCCTCAGACTGACAGATCAGCCTCCCTCTGCCTCCCGAGTGCTAGGATTAAAGGTGTGTGCCACCACGGCCCGGTGCAACTCATTTTCAGAATGTTAACAGTGATGCTGTTGATAGCACTGGAAACAGGCTCTGCTCCTTTCTTTTTAGCCTTTTCCTTGTGAGGAGTGCGGCCTGCACTAGTGTTGCAGGGCAGCGTTTACGCATGCGTATGTGCTCACTCCTCCTCTAATTCCGATTTAGGACATTTAGGTCATCTCCAAAAGGGAGACAAAAAATCTTGGTTTATCCTAGGGTGTGGTACCTCCCTACCCATCGAGTGATAGTCTCAAAGGAGAAAACAGTGGTAATGCGGGCACGCTTTCATTCCGCCCTAAAGCTGACAGTCCACAAGCCAGGGCCTGCCTGTGTAAATGAATTCATTCTCTCTTTCTATCTGTCTGTCTGTCTGTCTGTCTATCTATCTATCTATCTATCTTTCAAGAAACTGGGGCCAGGCAGCAGTGACGCACGCCTTTAATCCCAGCACTCGGGAGGCAAAGACAGGTGTATCTCTGTGAGTTTGAGGCAAGACTGGTCTATAGAGTGAGTTCCAGGACAGCCAGAGCTAAACAGTGAAACCCTGTCTCAAAAAAACCAAAAAAAAAGAGGAAAGGAAGGAAGGAACTAGACCCTGCAGTATTGCCCTTGTTAGGAAAGTGCTCTACCACTGAGTTATATACTTTAAAGTATGTAACTGGCTCTTTTTGAGTTTTGCTTTTGTTTTGTTTATTTGAGACAAGGTCTCACTATGTAATTCTGGTTGGCCTGAAACTCATAGAGATCCATCTATCCCTGCCTCTCAAGTGCTAGGATTAATTTTGTTTTTCATTTTGAGACAGGACCTCACTAAGTTGCCCAGGCTGGCCCTGAATTCATTCTCTAGCCCAGGACTTGATTTAACATATAGCCCAGGAAGACCTTCCTCACCCAATCTCTTGAGTAGTTGGGGGGGTGTGTGGGGGTGTGTGTGTGTGTGTGTGTGTGGGGTGTGTGTGTGTGTGTGTGTGTGTACCAGCAAGTCTGGTTATCCATGTATTTCAAATTGAAAACGGAGGTCATAGTGATGTGCCTAATAAGAGCATGGAGTTGGCGCTGGAGAAATGGCTCTGTGGTTAAGAATGGCTGTTCTTCCAGAAGACCTGAGTTCAATTCCCACCACTCACATAGCAGCTCACAACTGTCTGTAACTCCAGTTCCAGATCTTCCATCGTCACACAGACATGCATGCAGGCAAAACACCAATAGGTATAGAATAAAGATAAATAGTTGTTTTTTTTT
>PVIU01021969.1:0-30482 GCA_004026605.1 Ondatra zibethicus | reverse complement strand
ATCTGCCAACTTTCGCCGCCACATTCAGAGAGTCTGGTTTGATCATATGCTCATTCAGTCCCAGTCCAGGTGGATTGGTGTGCTCCCATTAGTTCAGGCACACTGTCTCAGTAGGTGGACCAGCCCCTCACGGTCCTAACTTCCTAACTCATCTTCTCCCACCTTCTGCTCTTCACCTGCACCTTGGGGGCTCAATCCCAAAAAATTTACACTTTCTCCCCTTCTCCCAGTCCCCTCCTCCTCCCCCACTAACCCTCCTCCCTCCCCCTGCTTCCTTAAGAGGGGGCATGGGACCCTGCCCTGTGGGAAGCCCAAGGCCCTCCCCCCTCCATCCTGGCTTAGGAAGCTGTGCATCCATATAGACTAGATTCCCAAAAAGCTAATACATGCAGAAGAGATAGGTCCCAGTGCCATTATCATTGTCTTCTCAGTCAGCCCCCATTGACAGCCACATTCAGAGATTCTGGTTTGATCATATGCTCATTCAGTCCTGGTCCAGCTGGAATTGGTGAGCTCCCATTAGATCAGGCACACTGTCACTGTTGGTGGACCAGCCTCTCCCGGTCCCAGTTTCCTTGTTCATCTTCTCCCACCTTCAGCTCTTTGACTGGACCTTGGGAGCTCAGTCCATTGCTCTGATATGAATGTGGGTCTCTGTCTCTATCTCCATCCATCGGACGAAATTTCTATGGTGATGATCAGGATATTCATCAATGTGACTATGGGACAAGGCTAGATCAGGCACCTTCTTCTCTGCTGCCCAAGTACCTAGCTGGGGACATCCCCGTGGATACCTGTGATTCCCTCTAGAGCCAAGACTCTTGCCAATCCTAAAATGACTCCCTTAATGTAGATATCTTTTTCCCTTCTCCAATATCCACCCTTCCTCCATCTCCACCCTCTCACTCCCCCAAGCTCTCCCCAGTCCATCCCTTCTCCCTCCCTCTTTCCCTTTCACCCTTCCCACCCTTACCTACACCCCTATCTCCATTCCCATGCCTCCACCTATTGCCCGGCCATCTTGTTTGCTTCCAATTTCCGGGAGGATCTATATATGTTTTTCTTTGGGTTCACCTTGCTACTTTGCTTCTCTAGGCTTGTGAGCTATAAGTTTAATGTTCTTTGTTTATGGCTAGGGTCCACTAATACCATAATGATCTTTTTGGGTTTGGGATATCTCACTAAGGCTTCTATACATACTGTTTTGGTTTTAAGTTTTACTTTAATGTTTTATTATTGTTCTACTAAATTCTATAAATGAATTAATAAATTAAAGCATGCTTTTGAAATCCTGTTGGACTAGCTATGGTATCTCACTGTCTATTGTCTAGAGTAATGTGTTCTGAAAACAATATCCTTCTATTTGTTTACTTCTTAAATATTTAAGTTTATGGTACATAGTCTGTGACATAAACTTTTCTTCTCCATGACGGTGGTTCAGTGAGCCCTTTAACATTACCTTCTATGAACTAAGTCTAAAGTTTGACCAGTGTTAAAGTTCTCTAAAATGAACAACAACAACAACAACAAAAAACCCCACACATCTGAAAGGGGATGTCAAACTAGTGATCAGTCTAAATGCAAGGAAATTAACATTGTTCCTACTAATATGCTGTGGTGGTTTAAATGAGAGTGACCAATAGGTTCATATATTTGAATACTTAGTCTCTAGGTGACAGAACTGTTTGTAAAGGATTGGAAGGTGTAGCCTTAATTAAGATGGTTTGTTCCTAGGGTTGGACTTTTAGATTTCAAAAGGCTTTTCTTTCACCATGCCTTTACTTGGCTGTCATAGACTTTAACCTTCTGAAGCCACAAAACCAGTTTGACATTTGTTTTATAGCTTGCTTTGCTTATGGTGTTTTACCAAATCAAATATAAGTAACTAAAACAGAAGATGGTATAAGGAAGTGGGTTATAACTGTGAGAGTCCTTAGCACGCTAATGTTTGGAAGACTGTAGAGGACTGGGATTTGGACATAAAAACATTTGAATATTTGGTCTTAAGCAAGAGCTAACAGGTGTGCTGGTAGGAAAGTGCAAGACATGCACAGAGACATGGAGAATATGAAGGCCCAGATCAAGACGTGCAGAGAGACTTGGAGAAAACGAAGGCCCAGATCAAGACATGCAGAGAGACATGGAGAATATAAAGACATTACAGAAGGCAGCGATGTTAATAACTAAGCTATAGACCGTTCTTGTGTTAAAGAATGTGGCTACTTTCTGCCCTTTTCCTAAGAATTTGCCTGAGAATAAACTTTTTAAAAATGGACTAGTTTCTTTGGTAGAGGAAATTTCAAGACAGTCTGATGTTGATTAGGTCTCTTGAGTGATAATACTCAATTGTATAAGTCAAATTTTGCCTACTCACATGTTGAAAGATATGTTGATTGTTTCCAAATACAGCAACTGTTAATGAACCCTGATTAATCATCTATACTCAGGTTTCCATCTGCACATAAGTTTTTGATTCATTTTGATAAATACTAATGGGAAATTGCTGGGTAGCACAGTGAATGTTTACTTTATAAGAAACTGCTGGACTGTCTTCCAAAGAGGTGATCTATGGTTTTCCCACCTCAATTGCTGAAAATTCCTTCAACTTCACCTTTTTTAACCTTTTGAGGATTCTTGATATAAGATTTGGTCATTCTAACAGGTGTTAGAAATATAATTTCATTTTTCTTTAATTTTCACTTAATCTCATTTCATCCATTATACAAAATGTGGAGCACATATCTTCACATGCATTTGCTTAGCAGCTACAAAATTTGTCTTTTGTTGTTGTTTAGTTGTGTGTAACATATCTTTGTGGTCCCTTGCTAAATTTTAAAATAATGATGTTTCTTTCTGTTTACTTAGATATGATACATAAGCAACCTTTGCTTGTTTGGAATACATATCCTTTATTAAAAAAGTATGTTTGAGCAATTAATTTCTCCCAGCATAGTTCATGTTCTCATTGTCTTAAGAGTGTTTTTATAAAGTGGAAATTTTGACTTTTGGTGATGTCCTGCTTATCAAGTGTCTTATAGTCTTGCCTTTGCGGTTGTGGCTTAGAAGTCATCTACATACACAAAGGTGCTTCACTGTCTCTTCCACTATTTCCTGGTATTCTTGAGGCTTTGAATTTTACACCTAGGTGGATGATTCACTCATAGTAAACTTTTGTGAAAGGTGGAAGGTATATGTGTAGATTCATATTTTTCCAGTTTTCCCAACACCAGTTTTTGAAAAGACCCATCTCTGCTCCTTTGTCACATATCAGTTGACTATATTTGTGTGATTCTATTTTTGCAACCTTTATTCTGTTCTGTTGATCTTTTCTTTCACTGATACCTTTCTGTCTTCCTTACTTGAACTTTAGTGTATGCCTTGAAGTAGTACTGTTTGAGTTTCTGAACTTTCCTTGATATAGTCTTGCCTATTTTAGGATTTTGCCTTTACTTTCAAATTCAGAATCAGTTTTTCAGTATCCGCAAAAGTCATGTGCTGAAAATTTTTCTTGGGTTCGAACTGAATTCATAAATTTTAAAAGGAAGACATTCTGTCAATATTGCATCTGCCTAACCATAGACATGGAACATTTACCTATTTAGATATTCTTCGATTTTTATCTTAATTACTTTTGTGATTTTTTAATGACGATTCTGTACATAGATGGTTAAAGTTATACCCAAGTATCTTGTTTTGAAGGGAAATAACATGAATTTTTTTATGTTTTAATTTCAAATAC
This sequence comes from Ondatra zibethicus, assembly GCA_004026605.1. Classification (NCBI taxonomy): domain Eukaryota; kingdom Metazoa; phylum Chordata; class Mammalia; order Rodentia; family Cricetidae; genus Ondatra; species Ondatra zibethicus. Next base: position 26,743 of record PVIU01021969.1, on the reverse strand, counting down.
TACTTGTTTTCTGTCAGTAAATAGGAATGTTAACTTTGAATATTAGACATTTCTATTGCAAAATTCTGTTGTAATTGCATGTTACATTTTTACTGTTATCCTAAAGTTGGCAATATACACTAACATTAAGTCCAAGTTCACTTTCAAATTATACTATATCACTTTATAATTAATATAAGTTCCTAATAGTTACAAGATAGTCTGAATATCTTCTTGCAATCTTTTGGATATTATCATTCAAGACACAACTTATGCTCAAAACCGTGGTATGTATCTTACATAAAAATGTGTTTTGATTAAGTATTTTAGTTTTTATCACTTGTACAAAACAGGTGAGAGAAACGGAAAGGAGCAAAGATTTGTACTTTTGCTCATTGTCACTGAAGTTTTAGTCTATAATTCATTGCTGTTAGGGCCATGGGAGAACATCATGGCAGAATGGTGAGTCAGAGAAATATGCTCACTTCATGACAGCCAAGAAAGAGAACAAAGAACGATTTAAAAGCAAAACACAACCTTCAAAGTATGTCCTCCACGAGCTACATCCTTCAGTTTTTTGCTACTTCGTAGTAGCCCTTGCAACTGCAAATTCATCAACACAATTCCATAAACAAAGTTACTATTTCCAGAATCCAGTTTCCTCTCAACAGTACCGTCAACTCAAGATTGAGATGTCAACATATGAGTCTATGGGGTACCTCTCATAGCCATGACATTTGTTTTGTTGAGGAGTTTGAAGTTAGTTAGAGAAGGCAGCTCACTGTTAGTAGAACTCTGACAAATAGTCAGTGAAGGAAAAGGAAACATGAAGTAAATAGGTGGGGATAATAGAAGTCAGAGTTTCCTAAATTCAAAATTTTAATATCAATGAAGCATTAACTAAACAAATACTATGCCATGAATGATTATGTGCAAATTTTATTATTGAAAATTTTAGCACAAACATTACTAGGTGGTGAAAAATACCTATTTGTGAATACATTTATTGTGATAGAAGCTGAGAAAATGGCAGAGATTTCAATTATCAACCTCCCAGAGAAGTAGTTGGGGAATCTGATATTTTAGCATGTGGTAAACTGAACTTGAAATCTCAAGTCATCTAGGCCTGTCCACCTGATAAAATGTTTGTTACTATCATTATCTCAATGGAAAATGCCTTATGCTAGTGATCAAAGTTTTATTACGTAGACCAGAAGATTTTTTTCTTAGGTTCTCTGTGTTATATTTGGGTTTAAACAGATGTCAAAGAAGCTCTGGAATCAAGAAAGGGGCTGCATAGACATTTTCCTCAAATTACCACTATGTGCTATACGTGCTGACAGAATTAAGCCTGTTATTTTGCTAAACCTTTTAGTAGCTTTCAATGACATCAAATTGGTAAGCTCAGGTCATATTTACAAAACGTAGAGAAAATATAGACATTCTTAAGTCTAAACTTGTAAATCTGTAAGAGTTCTTTTTTGTTGTTTCAAGAAAATTCAGGAGAGTTGGTTGTGATTCTTGCATATATGCCATGTTCTCTTCCTGTTCATTAATAATTGCTGTTTTCAACTTGTCAAATTGATATTATATTTGGTATTATCACAGCTCAATTCTATTACATTGCATCATATTTACACCATCTATTCTCACCTTGGGCAAATATTATTCACTGAAATGTATACTTACTTCACACAGACCATAACCTTAAGCACAGTCAACAGAAAGACTGTCTTTTTCTCTGTTTTCATCCAATCACAGGCTTTATACATAGCAGGTGTTCAGAAAAAAATAAGGACTGAAAGAACAAGAGACCTTTGTGCTATTTGGAATCATATTTTAAAGTATTTTACACATTTTATGTACACATGACAATTCATTTTTATGCTGCTCTACTAGAGAACCTTTACTTTTTCTGTGAGTAAAGACCGGGACAGTAGAATTCTGAAATTAATTGCCATAGCACAGTTCCTTTCTATATAATCTGCTTGCTCATTTCTATAATCTGCTTGCTCACCTCCCATGGTAGCAACATTATTGTCCTGTTTATTGATTTAATTACGATTTTTACTTTCTTTGACAGAAAAATCTTTCTAAAGTATATATTTAAATGTGGCTGCCAATGGGGATGGACTGAGAAGCCATCGATAATAACATTGGGACCTGTCTCTTCTGCATGTATTGGCTTTTTGGGACCCTAGTTTACTTGGATGCACACCTTCCTAGGCCGAGATGGAGGGGGGAGGGCCTTGGACTTCCCATAGGGCAGTGTACCCTGCCCTCTCTTAAGGATGGAGGGGGAGAGAGGAGGATTTGTGGGGGAGCAGGAAGGGAATGGGAGAAGGGGAGGAAGGGTCAATTTTTGAATGGAAAAATAATTTTTTTTTAAAAGTATGTATTTAAATAGTTCCATAGTACTTCTACAAAATTGTAGTAAGTGTAAACAATGTCTGTAAATGAATCAGTCTCACCTTTCAATAAATATTTTGAGCTGCACTCAAATCAATCAACATTCACCGAAACTTCTCTTTTAAGGTGTACTTTTATTTTACCTCCGTGTCTCTGAGTATGAGATATGGTGATACCTGAAGTATGATTTCTTTATTTTCTTATATCCCTTTGCTGTTTGCCAGAGAGCGGGTCAATGAAACTTGGGTACTCTGTTGTCTGTATGTTTGTCCAGTGTGGATGAATGACAGCGCATTTGTGTGTTTATTATAATTGGAGAAACATGCCTCATCATATCAGAGTGATTGTCTCACTTCACTATTCTAGTTCAATGACAGAAACTAATTTGAGAATGAAATTCAGAGGGAATCTCTTATCACTTAGCTTCAGTCAGTATGTATGCCTGTATGTTTATATATGCTTTATAGTTTTTATCGTATCAAGTTATTACTATAATATGAACCTATTGAAAACCAAAAAAATCTAAAATTTCTTCCATATTAGATAATATTAAAGTCACATGATCAAGTTTTTAAAAATTTATTATGTATTTTTTTAAAAAAAACTAATCCAAATTCCCACTTCCTCCCCTCCTCCCATTCCCTCCACACACCCTCTCACCCCACCCCCATCTACTCCTCAGAGAGGGTAAGGCACATTGCTTTGTGGAAGGCCTACAGCCCTCCCTGCTATATCTAGGCTGAGCAAGGTATACATCCAAAGAGAATAGAATCCAAAAAAGCCAGTACATGCAGTAGAGATAAATCCTGGTGCCTCTGCCAGTGGCCCCTCAGTCTGTCCCAGCCAAGCAACTGTCAACTACACTCAGAGCATTTGGTCCTATGCTTGTTCCTTCTCAGTCCAGCTGGAGTTGGTGAGCTCCTATTAACTCAGGTAAACTGTTTCAGTGGGTGAACCCATCATGGTCTTGACCTCTTTGTGCACATTCTCATTCCTTCCACTCTTCAACTGGACTTTGGGAGCTCAGTCCAGGTGCTCTGATGTAGGTCTCTGCCTCTGTTTCCACCAGTTGCTGGATGAAGGTTCTATAGTGATATTTAAGATACTCATCAGTCTGACTATAGCGCTATTCAAGATCGGGCCCCCTCTCCTCTATTGCTTAGGGTCTTAGGCTGGATCATCCTTGTGGATACCTGGGATTTTCTCTAGAGCCTGGTTTCTATTAACCCTATAATGGCCTCCTCAATCAAGATATCTCTTTCCTTGCTCTCATCTCTGTTCTTCCTTCATCTCAACTAAGTATACCATTCTCCCAAGTTCTCCTCAGCCCTCCCCTTCTTCCCGCCTCTTCTCCTTTTACCCTCCCTTCTCCCCCCACCCAATTTTGTCAGGCAATCTTGTCTGTTTTCAATTTTCAGGTGGATCTATATATATTTTTCTTTAGGTTTATCTTATTACTTAACTCCTCTAGGATCATGAACTATAGGCTCAATATCCTTTGTTTATAGCTAGTATCCACTTATAAGTGAGTACATACCATATTCATCTTTTTGGATCTGGGTTACCTCACTCAGGATAGTGTTTTCTAATTCCACCCATTTACATGCAAAATTCAAGATGTCATTGTTTTTTACTGCTAAGTAGTACTCTAATGTGTAAATGTGGCACATTTTCTTTATCCATTCTTCAGTTGAGGGGCATCTAGGTTGTTTCCAGGTTCTGTCTACTACAAATAATGCTGCTATGAACATAGTTGAACAAATGCTTTTGTAGTATATCCAGCATCTTTTGGGTATATTCCCAAGAATGGTATTGCTGGAACCTGAGGTAGGTTGATTCCCAATTTTATGAGAAACCGCCATCCTGATTTCCAAAGTTACTCTATGAACTCCAAAATGCTTATTCCTAGTTAATTTATTAGAAATTCAAAACTAAAAAGTATCATTGTGCTATGTTATATTAAGACAATGTACAATTCACATCTTTTCATCCTCTTTTGAAAAAACGCTGAATTATTTTTTTCCTTTAAAATTATTTTTCCCTTATTAAAAATAGATTCTTTTCTCATACAATATATCCTGATTAGTTTCCCCTCTTTCTACTCTTCCCAGTTTCTCCCACTTCCCCTCCATCCAGATCTACTCTTTTTATGTCTTTCATGAGAAAAGAACAGGCTTATAAGAGATAACAACCAACCATAACAAAATATAATAATATATATCTTAATATAATATATATGTATATATATGTGGTGCACACCTTTAATCCCAGAACTCAGGAGGAAGAGTCAGACAGATCTCTGTGAGTTCGAGGCCACCCTGGTCTACAAGAACTAGTTCCAGCACAGGTTCTAAATCTATAGAGAGAAACCCTGTCTCAAAAATAACCAAACCAAACAAACAAACATAAAACAAAAACAATCACATCATGACTAGACAAGGCAACTCAACAGAGTTCAAACAGTCCAAAGAGAAGGCACAATAATCAGAGCCCCACGAATTCTCACATTCCTGAGTTCCATGATTTTCCTTTTAAGATATTAATTAAAGTGATGAATTTCATTATGATGCTATGATACGTAAATCTATTTTGTTCATATTTTCAGCCTGTTTATCTCACTTTCCCCTGCTCACTGGTCATTTGGGTCACTTCCAAAATTAGTTACCCTTCCAGTTTCATATAAAATAGTTCTCTCTCTCTCTCTCTCTCTGTCTCTCTGTCTCTCTCTCTCTCTCTCTATATATATATATATATATATTTCTAATTATATATTTATTCCCTATATATTTATAATTCTGTGAAGAATGTCATTGGTATTAAAGGAAGCAGAAATTTGTATTAATAAAGCAACACAATGGGGGATAGACCTGTTGTGGGTGGTAGAGCTGAGGTTCCTGTCTCAACTATGTGCTTGAATTTTGAGCTGGTATAACCACTTCCTTACATTAATTTCTCTTCTGTATCTCTCATGCTGCTTTTCTTTCATTGCTAAATGTTCTGCCTGCCCTTTGTGCAACAAAACAGCACATAAGGATGTAGCATCTTGATTAATATCGGGTATCAAATGGAGATAAGCAGCAGAGATGGTTATAGGCATGGAAAAATCTTTTGTAGTTGAGAGAAGATGAGTTGATAGAAAAAACAACACAAAGAAGTTATTTTCTTGATCATATTTACTCAATAATGGGCGAAGCTGAGGTCTCACGGATATTTGCATACAAAGGAGAGGCATAGAAAAAGTGCATTTTATCTTTTAGGTTATGTGTAGGTCTTAGGGGAGGAAGAATATTTTTTCTGTAGCATGTATAACTGGCACCCCAGGAAGTGGTTTGGACTGGGAGCTGGAGGTGTGAGTTCAGTTCATGCTCATCTTCTACAGGTGTTTGGGTATAGTAACTTGACTCTTCATTCCAGGTTTCTTCATCTGTAAAGGAAACACTTTTTCTTACCATTTCCCTCTCAATTCTACAAGGACTGATTACCTAAGTATCCCACTCCTATTTCAAAGGCTATTCTACCTCAGATTCATTTAAATTCTCACACCTGTTCAACTTGGCTTTATTTGTTCATAGAGTTATGGATCTATACAACACATAGTTCTTGGTTACCTGGGATCCCTGAGAGTAGTCTAGATTCGTATCACACAAAGGTGCTAAGAAGTAAATACTCATGGCCTCTTTTGTTCATGCTGTGACTATCAGAATCAGGATAATAATTTGCCATGAGCATTTTCTTTTGTGTGCAACTTCATGGCATTGAACCTTTGCAAACACAACTTTTTCTATACCCACTTTTTAAATTTTTACATACAATGTATTTTGATCACCTTTCCCCTGCTCAATCTTCCCTGATCCCTCTCATCCCCTCACCCACCTAAAGAAAGAATAACTTTTATCCTCAAATTTTACCTATTTATTTTCTTGTTTGCATTGTCTCTCCCAAATTATTGATGTTATCATATTGATCTCATGTGAATGCCTAATGCAAACTAAACACACTACTGTAGAATTTCTTTCAAGACCTTCATGTATTTTAGAAACTATGTAATATTTTAAGTAATTTAGATACTGTATGCTCTCTAGAAAATGAATATTCCTCAGAAGCCTAAGATTATTTTTTCATACAGATTACCCGAATCACTATTATCAAACAACTGGACAAATTAGTAGATTGGTTTGGAAAGTTGTAAACTATGAACATAAGAAAAGAAAAAAATAATTCAATATGAATTGAAAAACTGATCCATACCTCTGTATTTTAATAAGAAATCAATATACTTTGATGACATACAAAAATAATTATGGAGGAAACAGTAACATAAGGAATGAATTATAGAGTATTCCTGTGTTTGTGTAAGATCTTAATATTGAGAAGAATGCAGAAAACAGTAAGGGTAACAAATAGTCGGAGTCAAAAGGCAGTAGTTACCTTACTATTTATGTCATCAGTCTACTACAATTGTATTCATCTGGATGGTTTTGAATTATGATCTAGAGAAAACTTATGGCCCTGTGGAATACCAGTGACATGTGGGAAGAGTCACAACAGCACTGAGTAATTGCCACTATAACTCAGACAGAATAAGTAGTAACCAGTCCTTCATACTGTTATGGTTTGTTGGAATAAAGGTTTCTTTATCTTATAACATTTGGAAACACTATTTAAAAAAATAGAAATGTCCAGATTCTCACCAGAAGTAGCACATGATGCTACTAAAACCACTTCAGTGCTTTGGCCAGGGATTGCTCATCAAACACTACTCTGTCTTCTTCCAGTTTTAAATGTAGAGTTGGTTCAGCTCTCTGTGTCATAATTACCAATCAATTAGATTAGATGCTTGGAATAAAATACACTTTTTATCTATGTAACAGGAATGCCTGCAATTTTTCGGATCTTTTTAAACATACATATTTGGTCAAAGAAATATTATGAGATATATGTTTCAGATTAAAGAGTAATTAACTAGTAAAACAAACTGGCTGAATGGGAGATAGGGCTGGAAAATGGAAATTCAAATAACCATTGAAGTAATAACCCTCATATTGTGTTAAAAGGAGAAAATGATTACTACCAATTTGTTAATTGTGGAAAGGCCTAGATAGCTTATTAAGTATGTGTTGAAGAGGCAATTGAAATCAGTCATATTTTCTGTTGGGATCCTATAACACAAACACTTTTATTTCATAAATTATAGAATTTAATTATCAAAAGTTTAAACCTTCCCAATCTATATAAGAAGAGGGGATGAAATATGAACCTCGTGGCATCTTGGGAACTCCCAACAATGAGATTTAAAGTTATTAAAATGAAGGCATATCTAATGCATTTCACACTAATTTGGAGATTCCCAAATAATGAATGAATTAACCAATCTGTTTTGAGGGTGAATATGTCATATGTTTCATATTAATGACTGCACTAATCATGACGAATTCAAGGCTAATTTTCAAAGAAGTGACCGTTCTTTATCTCTACTCACAGAGCTCTTCCAGTGTGATGCTGGGGCTGAATGTACTTAGGATTCCATTCCAAGGTTGACTTGAAGGTGCGTGAAAGATCGAGAAAAGGTAAATGCTTATTTTGATCCTCAGTGTTTTGGTTAAGTATATTTACAAAGTTTGTAACGGACCACAGAGGTGTGCCAAGATGCAGCCAAGTGGGTATTTAATACTGTTGATGTGAACAGCCCTCCTTCTTTCCTCTTGTTTTCTGTTATTACTCAACTTGTTCTCGCTTTTTAAATATTAGCACAAAGGAAGTAGAAATTTTGTTCAAACTGTTGAAAAGGCATGATTTAGCAAGAATTTGATAACGTTGTGCTGGACTCTAAGACCTGGCATTCAGTATTACTAGTAGGCATATAATGGTGTGTAAGGCCATGTGTATTTGTCTGTGTCCATTGTCCATTAGTCCGTGTGTGTGTGTGTGTGTCTGTGTTCACATTGAATGTGAACTCATTATATAAATCAGGCTGACATCCAATGCACAGAGATCCCGTCTCTGTTTACCAAGTGCTGGGATTAAAAGCCTATTTCACCATCCATAAAATCCAGCATAAGACAAAAATTAACTGAGGATTTTTTTTTACAATGTTCTACTTGGTAAGTCAACTTTTATCCCCCCTCCTCTTTTTTGAAAGAAAGCCCCCAAAGGGAAGGGAATCATTTTTCTGGACTTCTTCAGAAATATTCATCAGTGGGTTCCCTTTGTCACTGGTGAGCCTCAGGACCTCATTTATGTGTAGATTGCCTTCTGCTTTTCTATAACTTTCTCAAGATAGAACCACCATAACTCTCCTGAGGGATTTATGTCAACTGCATTAATTATAGTTAAATACTTCCCGGTTATTTTATTTTCTGCTTTACCTATGATTTTGTTGTTATTTTATCAACTTTGTCACTTTTCCAAATACAGAATGAAATGACTTGACAGTTAGCCAGAATTTATGATTTTCAAAGTGATGTGACCAGTTTTGACTCCATTTTCTCATTAATTATCTTTATGATGAAAGTGAAGCTGAGACTATAATCTTCCTTTGGCAAGCAGGGAAACAACAAGGAGCCCACATGATTTGCAAAAGTAATTTACCCATGGTTCATAGCGCATAATTAATAATGAAAAATAGACCACATGCTTTTCTAACATCTAAATTTCGTGTGGTAGGAGATATTAGTGGTCACAGTAAAGTTAATGGTAACATTGACATACTCCATCTTTACGATTACTTTTGATAATAATGTTTCCATTCTCTTTTAAAAAATATTTACTTGCATGGGAGAAGAGATAATTGGATTTATTTTAAAATAAGGGTCTTCGTCCCTGTTGACATACCACTACAATATTAGTTAACAATAACCTTTCCTTTTTATTTATGACCAATATCTCATATTAATAAATATCACAATATAAAAACATTTAAAACTTAAAAGTTTTTTACACATTCAAACACATAAAATTCTATCAAATCAAAGTCTTTTTAACTATAGAAAATTTCTTTTAAAAATTCAAAGTTTATCAGCTTTGGACTCCTGTAAAAGCAAAATAAATACTTCCTTATTCCAAATGGGAATAGCTAGGAAAGAGTCACAAATCTAAACAAAACAAAATCAACTCTATCAGTGTGATCAGTCAGTGTTCAATGACTGGGATTTGCCCATGATCTTCTGGGCTCTTCCTAAGTGTAACTTATTGCCTTTGTTCAGGCCGGCCCCACTCTGTCACCTCTGCTGTCCTTTGCAGTAATCCAATCTTGTTGTCATCTTCAAAATGTTGGGGTCTCCTGCTGTAACTAATCTGCATTTTCATCAAGAACCTCATGTAGGTAGGCTCTTTCCATGGTGCTGAACCTCAACTTGTCTGCACGTTCCGTTTCAATTCTTGTGCCTCACCTGATCTTAAGGCTGAACTTTCTGGTAAACTCTTCTGTCCTCTCTCACTTAATCTCCCACCATCTCCTTAATCTCCTTCATACCTTCGAAATCAGTTTTCCCTGAGTGACTCTTAAACTACCAAATTCAATTTCCAGCAAAATGTACATCCTTGACTTCTTCTGAACCACAGGTTCTGTTTGCTACCTCTGAGGAAATGCTCCCAGAATCTTAAACCTCAGTGATGCTCATCTCATCTTAATCACTGGTAATTTTTCAACTCCAGCTAACCAGCATCATTTGTCCCAGTAAAGCAAAGATTTCACTTCAGTTTTGCTAGGCATTTGTTAATTGTGAATGGTTCTTTAGTTCCAATTGACTAGAACCACAAATTCTTAATTCAAATTAGTAAATGGCTCCAATTGAGCCTTTAAAATTTCTTCTGAACATTTCAAATCAGGCCTCAATGAACTGTAGTTCTTATGCCATTGTCTTGTCAGCTCCAATACTATTGACTTGGAACTTTCAACATGCAATGGATTTTTAGCCCAAAGTTTCAAAGTCCTTCCACACTCCTACGAGAAATAGTGTAATTATGTCTGTTACAGCAATACCTCACTCCTGGTACCAATTACTGTCCTAGTTAGGCTCAGTGTTGCTGTGATGAGATATCATAGCCAAAAGTGGCATGGAGGGAAAAGGTTTATTTGGCTTACATATCCTGAATCACAGTCTTTTGATGGAAACCAAAGAAGTAACTCAAACTATATAGGAACCTGGAGGCAGAAACCATGAAGAAGTGCTGCTTACAGACTTACTCCTCATGATTTGCTAAGGTTACATTAAAAAAGATCCCAGGACCACCAGCCCTGGTGTGGAACACCCACCATAGACTGGCAATCCCACATAAATCACTAATTAAGAAAATGTATATTAGGTCTGCCTACAAAAGGATCTTATGGAGGCATTTGCTCAGTTGAAATTCCCTCCTCTGAGATGACTCTAGCTGTGTTGACATAAAACTAGCCAGAACAGTCCTTTCGAGCCCCTCCCACTCTATATAGTTCTTACTCAGTTTCCCTTATTAACTTTATGTTTGCTCTGATTAAAAATAAGTAAATAAATATATAAAATAAAGGAGGAATTATCAGTAGATTATTAATGAATCATGAGAGAAATTATTTTGAACAATGGTGAATCCCTTCCGAGAAGAGAATTTAATTTTTTGTACAGTTCCCAAAACTGCTTCTGAAACTTGCTAATTAAGGTTCAGTCATGATTGTAGTGCCAGGCCTTGTTTCCACAGGTCTAAGTGAACATTAACCACACATTTCTGTAAATAATGCATATGCATAATGCCAGAGACTCACCATAATAGGGAAGGGTATTTTGAGAAGCCTTTATTCTTGGGCATTTATAGACTTATCAGCCCTTGAACCAGAGGTATTACAGGAAGGATAAATTAATTGGAGACACAGATTTGGGAGTTAGGTTGATTTGTTTGTCTCCTTATAGCAATTCCAAATTCCAAATTTGAATAATTTATTATATAAAATTTATAATTATATACTGACAAAAAGGAACTTTATAATTTATTATAAAAGTTTCTTCACAGATAGCTGTGAAGTTTTGCAATAAGCCTTAATGCTACCTATAATTCATTACTTATTTCAGTGTGGTTCATGATATCAGACTACAGCTCAGCTTGATACTATGCTCTCTAGTATCATCCAAACCCAATAGTTAAATAACTAACTTTTCTTTCCTATTTCCCCTATATGTGAATCTTTATTTATATGCCTTGTGCCTACCTTCATTGTGGTCAATTAATACCTGTTGTATTGTTTTAATTACTTCAGTCATTTTAAATCACATTTTTAAAATATTTTACATCTTTACGATAGTGATGTAATTTCTTCTCTGTTTTTTTTTTTTTTTAAGCTGGGTCAATACTTCATTTTCATTATGTCTTACCATATAACATCTGCTTTGATTGTACATGTAGATAACCATTGGCCTTATTCCCCTGTGACTGACAGAAATAAGTGATCTATTATATCCCAAGCCCAGCATGTAATAGTTTCTTAATAAGTATTTACTGAGAACTATATCTATATAATTATATCATATATAAATTATGTATGTGACATATTTTCAGTTTAGAACGTTGGTCTGTGTGCCAGCATTTAATTGAAGAAGATTTTTCAAGGAAAATTTCCAGGACATTTCTACTATTATATGGACTAGAAGTTAGAGTGACTTTAAAGTTACTTTTTCTAAAGACAGGCATGAGTTGCTTACGCCTGTTTGCCAGCACTTGGGAGAAAGATAAAATCACTGTGAGTCTAATACCAGTGTGGGCTACAGAGTGAGTTATATACAGGTCAGCCTTGGCTGGAAGAGAGAGACCCTGCCTCAAAAAGTGACTTTTTAGAATTAAGGCAATTCACGGGTTAGGAAAAGATCATCTTTAGAAGTGAATGAACTACCTACTTGCTGATGCTGCCTGTAACAGAGAGACTCCAGTATCTTTCCTATGTTTCACTATTTCTGATTTTCCCAGTCATTGTGTCTTCCCTTCCATGTTTAATCAGTTGTTCATATAAGGAGCACTCTGTGGCATAAGCAAGTACATTCCCTGTTCTGATTTGATGATGTTTGGTATGAAGGACTCAGTTTTGAATGTTCTTTTTCTATACTTTTCCCAATGCTCCTTCCTCTTTTATCCCTATTGTTTCTATAACAGCCTCCTGAAAGGCTAGTTCTAATCTACCTTGCTAAACTACTAGGTGCCTTTTCTGTCTTCATTAATATACATTTTTTTCTTACTTTACAAAGTTTGAGGATAACTCCTTAAATGTCAGTAGATAATTCTTATTAAGATAGTAACTCACTTCTAAAACTACTTTTAAAAATTTTGTCAGTATTTCTGTCTTTGTGGAGAGTATGCGGATTAATACTAACCAAATATGTGATCTCTTAGGCAAATGTAATAGAAGCACAGGCATGTATATTTATAAGCTAGTGAGCCAGGTGGGAATATAACTGGAAATCTTTAGACTTCATCTGGAATACTGATTTTATAACGTGGAAAGGCCACTTTTAATACCTTTTCAAATGATCACATCAGTATGAGTGTTGTACATAGGACCCGGTAGCTTTGTATGCTGGTCCAGTAAGCATTCTTTTATGGAAGTTATGCAGAGAATAGTTTAAATGTTCTTTGCCCTATAGGATGTTAATATACATAACCTGTCCTATGAGTTTCTTGTTCTTCCTTGTCTTTTGGAGCGATAGGCAATATGTGTAAGCAGACAATATAGATATGCACATATAGATGTTTGGAGTGCTCTTTTGAAATGCTGAGTTGACCATAAACATTATACATTTGGTTTTCAGAAAAGAACGCATGGTTTTACAAGTAATAGTTGAGCAATTTTTGTATAAACTGTTGCATGAAATCATTGCTAAAACTGTACTGCTGTTGATGTGAAGATAGTATCTGAGCAGAAATCCTTCATTGAAAGAAAAACAAAAAGACAATGAAAATGGAACTTTTTCATGTAAAAATAGTTTGCATTTACAATTTTAAATTTATGGTTTAGAGATATGCATTTTCAATGTTTTGATACCATTACACACAAAAAAAGGAAAATATGGAATTTTAACTGGCCTGCTTTTCGATTCAACTATAACATTATGTATCTTTTTAATGGTTTTATCTGCTGGGAAGAGCAACATTACAATAATCAGCTTTTACAGCCCATATCAAATATGAACAAGAATCATTTATTACAAAGTTTGTACTTGGAGAGGTGTTTTCACAACATCTAACAGTTTTATCCATGTTTCTTGGAATTAGTTTTTAGTGATTTTATATGCCAAAATAAGTTGTTGCTCAAACTTTCTGATTGTTTTGTGGTGAAAAGCTAATCCAGCAGCTATATTTAAAAGGCCATGCAAATTGGCAAGGATATGTTCATTGAAACTGCTGACGCATTAGTAACTATATGAAAATGCCACAGAGGGTAGCCCATGCAAACTTAAGTGTTTTAGGATAATTTTCCCTGTTCCATATGAAATTTAGAGGTTTGGTGAATGCAAGCATGGTTTTTAGTATTGTCTTCTCAAGAACAGAAGATTGGCTATAACTTTAGATTTCTTGTGAGATAAAGTTGGAGTCTGGTGCCCTGTTGTAGCTGTCAGTCTTATTAAGAAACTCTTCCTGTGTTGAACTCAGCCCCTGTGTTGTAGAAACCGTGCCTGTGAGAGCCAGGGAAGGGCTTTCTCTTCAGTGTCGCTTCTTTAAGCTTGGCCTGCATTTTTACTCTGCTTTTGTCTTATTCCAAACTTTACCTGTAACTCCCAGTACCGTAGGGATAATACAGACTGATGCCTTTGCCTGGAGATTGATTGAAACTCAGAGTGTCTCAAAGTTGCTGACGCTCACTCAACCATTTTATTGAAGATAAGGTAAATAAAATAGATTGCCATATGAGAATTCTCTGAAATCAAATGGGATAATTTGGCAGGTTTAAGCCCTTGAAAAAGACTAAGAAATGGGATCAAATACTTTTTGTGTTCAGTGTAAGATGGGATAAATATTCCATCAGTATTTGACTTATAAAATTCACTTTTGTTAGTGCAATAAAAATGCTAAATTAATTATGAAGTTATGATGCCATTTTGGTATTAAAGGAGTCACCTGTAAAAGATCAATAGGGAGAAAAAGTTTAAAGACAACAATATTTTGAAAAAATTCTTTTCTTTCTTTTTCTATAACACTAAAGTGCATGGATCAATAGTCTCAGAGAATTTAATAAACAACACAAATGGATGGATTTTTCCAACGGGTGCTCCAGAATCTTAAGATTCTGTATAGCTGTAATTCTTGGTCACTACTAAAAGAAAATCTTAAAGTTGAGTCTTTTGTTCATTAATAAAGATTATGTTTTCACATTTAGAAACTTTGGAGGGAAAACATCCTGTGATTTTTTTTTTATTTTGTTGTATGTTTCCCAGATTGTTCATCTTAGAAAAATGAACATTTTTTTCATATTTTTCAGAATAATGCAAAAGACTTTTGTTTGTATTATCATCTATAATTTTTATGGGACAGGCAATTGTTAGAATGGCCTTAGTATCTGAAATTCTATGAAATGCTAACAGTAGCATATAATATCACATGTGGTAGTTTAACTGAGATATGCCTATACATCTCAGGCATATAAATGCTTGTTCTGCAGTTATTGGCACTATTTTGGGAAGACTTAAAGGGTGTGGTCTTGCTGGAAGATATGTGTCAGTTAGGACAGGCTGTGAGGTTTCAAAAGTGTGCCGTTTCTGGTTATTCCTCTCTGTTTCTTGTTTGTGGTTTGAAATGTGATCCCTTGGCTTTTTGCTTCCAGTCACCGTGTCTGTCTGTTGCTCCGTCTTTCCCAACATAACTGTGAGGTGCTATTACATCTCTGTAAATGTAACCCCAAATAAACCTGTAGTTGTGAAAGTTGCCATAGGCATAGTGTTTTATTACAGCAGTAGAAAAGTTACTAAAAGTTCATACCGAGAAGTGGGCTGTTGTTGTGACAGATCTGACCATGTGGTTTTTGGAAGGATGTCGATGACTGGGACTTTGTACTAAAAAATCATGTGGACAGTGTAAGCACAGTGTTCTCCGGGCACTATTTGAGATGTGAGGCCAGGACACAGGATTTCAAAGGGGAACAGTGTTAGCAACTGGACTATATATTAGTCTTGTGATACTCTGGCAAAAAGAGTGCTGCTGCTTTTGGTTATTGCCATGGTCTGACTAAATAAAATAACTTATAGAAGAAAGCAGTAATGTTTGCTGTTAGAAAAGCTTTGTACTAACAGGTTTTACAGAAGAGGTTTTCTCCCATAATTTATGCTGTGATTTTTTTTTAATTTAAAAGCTACTTCAGTTTTTACCATTCTTCACTGTATGCAGTTGCCACAAAGTCTTGCTAACCCACATACTCATTTTTCATCACATAGTGATTTATGGTTACTGTCTATATATGTGCTCTAAATAGATTTATCTTGTTTCTAGCTATCCAAATTATCCATCAGTTCTCATAACCAATAGCTGGTTATCATAACTATTTGAACATTCTGGAATTAGTTATATGCACAAAGACACATTGCATTCTCATATGAATAATGAGCCATCTTTCTGTAGGGGAGTGTGCAATGTGTACATATATGTGGGTACTTGTGTTGATGGAAGAATTCTGGAGACATCCTCTGCACTCTCTGCTTTATCACCTGAGACATAGTCTTCCACTGAAGCCATTTACTTCTTTCAGCTAGACTATCAGGTCTGTAAGTGACTGGAATCCAATTGAGACATGGGTTACAGGCACAGGTATCTACATCCAGGGGAGGATATGAGGGAGGATAGAAGGGGTTGCCAGTTTGCTGCTGGGATCCACCTGTTTCTACTGCTCTACTGTAGTTGTTTGAAGGATAAGGACCCCCAAAGGCACAGGCACTATTAGGTGTATGGACTTGTTGGAAGAAATGTCTCACTGTGGAGGCAGACTTTGAGGTCCCTTATATGCTCAAGTCACACTTGGTGAGACAGACCACTTTCTGTTGCCTTGAGTCAAGATGTAAGAATTCTTAGCTCCTTTTCCAACACCATGTCTACCCTCATGCTACCATGATGACAAAGGATTAAACTTCTAAAACTGTAAGCAAGTCACCGCAATTAAATGTTTTCCTGTATAAGAGTCACTGTGGTCATGGTGTCTCTTCACAGCAATAGAAACCCTAAGACAAACACCTTCAGTCAGCCAATTTCCTAGCCGTGCAATGAGCCATATTAAAGAAATCATTTTTCCATTTACATTTAATCAATGTTAATAGTCAAGAGTAACTTTGGTTCTTGACAGTGACTTTGACTTTTTTTCTCCCATAGGATTCCATTAGTCTTAGGGATTCAGTTTCTCTAATAATATGTGAAAGGACTAAGAATAGATATATTTTGTGTTATTTTCAGGGAAAACTGAAAAAGACATTGTAGGTTAATTTATATGATGGAATAGAGAATATAATTATTTATCTGGTGTTTGTTAAATATTTTCATATTTTAGCTTCTGAACATTCTTTCATTGTGGTATTGTATATGCATTTCTTTCTTAATGGTTAGTAAATATCAAAAATATTCTATCCAGATGTACATATTATAAACTCTATTTATTGCTTTTAATATTGAGTATGAATTTCCCTGCAATTTAATAAATAACATGTTAATTAATTTTTTCTTCAAATCAGGAGAGGATGACACTGAGATTGTCAAAATTTTTCCTTCAGCAGGAGATATTCAGGAATATTTTGAATATGAGAAGTATTTGTATCATTACAGCCATATTAATGGTCAGGATCCTGTTCCTCCTCTTGATCTGTACCACTTCTCTATCTACTTCTTATTCCTCTCTAAATATGTGCTTAATTATATAGAAAAATAATGCTGTTTCTATATACTGTTGCGTGTTTTGTTGTCATTATTGATGCTTTTACAGCACTCTGGATTCCATAACTATATAACTAATATACCTGAAGATTAATTCATAACTAACATACCTGAAGATTATTTCAGTACTAGATACTCTTCCAAGTGATCCTTTGGGTACTTGTCACCATTGCTAATTTCAGTTTAGAATGAAAGGTTGGATCTCAGCAAAGTGAAGAAATCTGCTAGCGTTCTACAACTAAGCAGTGGTTGAGTTGAGCTGGGCCACGAACCCAACCATCTTCCTGAGAGGCCCAGCACTCTGCCTTTCAGGGATAACAAGCACCTTAAAACCAATGTAATATAAATGAAGTAAATTCTGATTTACACTATACACTGAAAAGTACATTACTTTATTGTTAAATTAAAAAAGTGGACTGAAAAAGAAAATATTTGAGAAAATTCAATGAACAAATATAGATGTTGGTAAGAACTACTTAAATTTAGTCAATTGAGTATGATTTCTTCATAATTACTTTATATTTTGTTAGTAAACTATGTATTCTGAAACTATATCTTTTCACTCTAGATTTATCTATCATATGGATGTATTAATGATGAAATAATATCATTCTTTAACATTTTATACTACATATCATAGATATCATGTGCATTTCTGTCATTTAGATGTGGACAGTCAGATTACTATACAATGTATCTCTTTGTCTTTGCTAGTACAGTCTTTTTATTGCTAAGATATAGTTCATTATTCTCAATGGCAAACTCTTCATAGAACCTGGCATTATCCTTATACCAAGGGATAGGTGTTGACTAGCTAAAGCCAATTATAATAATCCTATTTCCTTTAAAGTAATTTGCTTCCTTCCATTAAGATAATAAATACTAAAAATGTTAAATATTTTCATAAAATTTCTATAAATAAATAATTTTAGTATTTAATTATTTGACCTGGAGCACTTCTTGCTTCTTGACCAATAAACATAGTGACTTTCTTTTTCATTCATTCTTTACATGAATTAGATGTTGGGCATTCGAAGCTGTAAATAGTCTTACAAATATACAAACTCTAATTATTCATCAGTAGGATGCAAATTTTCCTCTCGATTCGGTAGGAAGCTGTGTTTGCATAGTACTTACAGAAGGTGATTAACAGTTTAATAGGAAAGCCAAGGTAGAAGCTTGTCCTAGAGAAAGTCAGACAGGTTATCAAAGGTGTAGAAATTTGGTTTCAATGCCATTGTCTCCTGCAAATAAATGCTAGAAAATTCATATATAACACATCCACTTTCAGGTCCTGGTTTTCCAAGTTCAAGTTATTGTTGTACTATAGAGTTGGCAATTAAATACATTGATGTATGTTTCTTGATAATGCAGATAACAAGTCAACCTGTATAACTTTGGGTGTGAAAGTGATTAGGTAAAATATTATAACACACCAATGAAATAACCAATAATATTTAAGTGAATAATGTAGACTTAAACCCTATTTTAGGGACATGAATTTTATTTATTCATAGAAGAAATTCTATATACTGCAAAGTTATCATTGTTTACTTGGAGGTAGTAGGGTATTAAGGGACTGGTGCTGTCTTAGTTTTTCAGTCAATGATTTTCTATATGAATTAAAACTTATTCATTATGCATCTATTCACAGGAAACATTTTTCCCCTCTTCTCAACAGTTTTACTTCTCTGACTAGATAGAATTCACTCTGTGTGATCAATCAAGCACTCCTCATAATAACAATGCAGTATGTCGTAACTTATGGGTCAGCTCAGCATTTTAACTCTATAAACACAATGATATTTTGTGTTTCATGTGTTATGAGTCTTTGGATAGTGTCTTAGGGTTTCTGTTGCTGTGAAGAGACACCATGGCCACAACAACTCTTATAAGGAAAATATTTAATTGAGGTGGCAGCTTACAGTTTCATAGGTTTAGTGCATTATCATCATGGCGGGGAGCATGGCGACCTGCAAGCAGATGTGGTGCTGGCTACATCTTGAGCAGACGGCAACAAGAAGTGGAGCATTGGCGACCTCAAAGCGTAACTTCCCAGTGACAAACTTCCTCCAACAAGGTGATACCAACTCCCAACAAAGCCACCCCTCCCTTTGGAGGCCATTTTCTTTCAAACCACCAGAGATGCTTTTATATCGTTTGAAATTTGTGGACACTTCACATAACTTAGGAACTGAATGACTTACCTTTCAGAGTTGTAATTTATAGCCAGGAAGGCACTTCTTCCTTTGCATCATATAACTTAGAATGTGTCCTAAGATAGAACAGACTAGGTGAAGCTCCTAAAAGGAGCCCTGGTGACAAAATCTACATTTTGCATGAGTAAAGAAATTTTAAATGTTTTTCTATGTATTTGAGAATTTCATATCATATACAAAAAATATGATCATATCTGCCTTATTTCCTCCTCGAGCCCTACCCATGTTCTGCACAACACCTTTTTAAAAAAAATATTTCCTCACTGTATTTGCTTGTATTAAAGTGAATTATTGGATACATATGATAAATAATATACTATAAGCTGTCGTGATTGACATAACTATATCAGATTTCATGAAGTGGTTATATCATTGCCCCACTTATACAATAGCCATAAGTGTGACAGATAAATATAGATTGCTGCATGAGTCATAATCTCTGCCGTTCTTTATACAGTTGAGAACTAAACAGTTCTAAACAAAACTAAAAAGATTATTTAGATACACAGTGTCACTCAAATCATAGAAGCTTTATCTACACATTAGAAATGTAAGGAAAGGTTTTAGAATTTTGTAAGAAAAATTAGATTAGGTGTAGTCAGAAAGGTATTTTTGTTTGTTTTTATGAATTTGAAAACAAGCTTATTATTCTTTATTATTTTTGCAAGATTGCTAACCATAAACCTTATCCATAGGTGTTAATAATATTTCAAGTTATTGTAAGCACAAATTCTCCCCTCTAAGTTTCAGAACTCTTCATGGTGAATCTTTGTCCTTGATATTATTTGTATACTTGTTGACTTTATTTCTTCTGAGGTTCAAATCTGAACTCAAGTGGCATATGATTTAATCAAACAAGATATTTTGCAGAAATTTTTATGAACTTTCTGAAATGTTAGAGTGTGTAATTCTATACAATAGTCTTCTAATTGACAGTGTAATTGAGAAGAATCCTTTAGGAATATTTACACAGAAGGAAGAACTTTCTGCCATGAGTTTATTGCATTCAACGATGGATCAACAACTCAAGAAATGAATGTTCCCTCCTGAAATTTAGTAATTGGCATTTGTATACATTCTATGTGCATTTTTGCTTAATTTTTAGTCATCTATTGGAGTTAAATAATATAGCAGAAGTATCCACTCATTATTGTACACATTATATGAGTTGAATATTAATATATTCAAAAGCTAGAATAAACAAGCCCCTGAGGGTGGTAATCAACAGAAATCAGTCACAAAATTACTTTTTTTTGAAATTTACTTGTCAGATTGTGGTTTCCATAATTTTTAACAATACTCATTAGGTGCCTTCTTGAATGTTTTGCTTTTCAACTATGTTTTTTGGCAAACTAATTTGAATATTCTTTAAGAATCTCTGTATTGTAGATGGTTGTAGACCATGCATTTGAACATAGCACAAATGTGAAATACTCAGAGCAATTGTAGAGTTTAAACTGTGGTAGTTTTAACATGCATCCAAAGGAAAGTCCATGATCTCAGCATGTATTACTCATATTGAGCCATGTGAGACTCGTCCATAGGAGGCAGAATACTGCAAAACAGGCTGTCTCTGAAGTATGCTTTTCTATGTCTCTATGTCAAACTGGAACATCTTTCTGAATTTGAGGAAGCAGAATGCCTGTTTTAAATTGGTTTGTGAATGGACACATTTTAAGAAACTATTAACTTCCCTTTCGGGAGCTTACACAGCAATGAACTTTGAGCCAGATAAAACATGTTTTCTAGTCTCATAAAGCCAGTGGTAAAAGAACTCATCAACCTAGTAAGCTTGGAAGTAAATGCCTAGTCTAGAGCTAAGTGTAGCCTTATGGAAGTCTGGGCAGATGACCTACCTCCCCTGCCTGAGTCAGAAATGATGGAATAATTGTTACATACTGATGTAAAGTGTAAATTTGTGCTATTTTGTTGCAAATCAACAGGTTTATAATATGACCGCAAAAAGTTGGACTTTTCATTGGTGAGTAATTGGCACAGATACTGTTTGACCTGAATTTTGAACTATAAGCACGAACTGTTAGAAATTTGTATTGCATACGATTGTGAAGAAATGCTGCACACAGGAAAGAAAGTATGATTGAAGGCAAGTAACTTCATATCTAGTACCTTGACACATAAAGAAGTAATTATTGAAGTACGTGCTGTTTTTAAAGAGCCTAATAAAAAGCCACTGTGGGATGCTTGTAGTGTCTTGCTTAACTTAAGTGTAAAAATAGACAATGACTCTTGTCTTAGTTAGGAGTTCTATTCCTGTGAAGAGAAACCATGACCACAGCAACTCTTATAAAGGAAAACATTTAATTAGTGCTGGCTTACAGTTTCAGAGGTTCAGTCCATTATGGTCATGGTGCAACATGGTGACACACAGGCAGACCTGGTGCTGGAGAAGGAGCTGAGAGTCCTACATCTTGATCTGAAGACAACAGGAAGTGAACTGAGACACCTGGCGTGACTTGAGCATATGTTAGAACTCAAGCCAAACCCCACTGTGACCCACTTCCTCAAATAAGGCCACACCTATTCCAAAAAGCCACACGTTTCAATAGTGCCCTCCTTATCATCTTATGTGGGCCAATTACATTCGAACTACCACAACACTATCGCTATACTCATGAATCAACTAGTACACTTGTGGCATTTCTTTCTCGACTCTTTTACCTGTTTGGCATCCTTCTTTTTGTGAGAAATCTAATTTTACTTTTCATATTTTATGATGTGGCTTGGTCACCCCTTCCTTAGAACTAAGAATACCTGTACCCTCTCATCTTTTGAATAATATACATTTCCCATAACATATTTGGACTTTTTGTTTTTTTGTTTAGCTTTTGGTCACTTTTATGGCCCAATATGCTTGCTTAATTAAAACTATATTATTTTATTTAAAATATTTCACATTAAAGTAGAATTTTGACAGAATAACAGAATAACTGATTCCCCAACAAACAAAGATAAAACCATGTTTTTTTCTATTATCAATTATTTCATATTTTTTGCTCTAGGTTTTATTATAATTGTATGGAGTACTTTTATTGTTTAATGATTCATAAGTATAAAGATTAAAATAAATGAAGTGATTATTTAACAGCATGTTAAATAAGTGCAGTACAGTACAATTTACATAATTACATATTGGTGTGTCTGCTTTAAGGGTTTTGAAAATCTTACTGTATGGTTGTTTGGTCATTATATTGTAATATAAGTGTCTGAGGAATTATGGCAATGTAAAGTACACTTCAGCAAATGAAATGACATGCACTCTCATTTTCAAAGCCCTCAAGTATGTGTTTATACTTTGTACACTTAAATGCCTGTTATATTTATTTATTTTTCTCATACATTTATTGGTGCTTTGCTAGCATATTTGTCTGTGAACCTCATGTGTGCAGTTCTTGTTGGGGCCAGAAGAAGGCATCGCATGCCCTGGAATTACAATTACAGATGGTTGTTGGTCATAATGTGGGTGCTAGAATGAATCTTGGTCCTCAAGAAATGCAATCAGTGCTCTTAACGAATGAAACATCACTGAAGTGCCACTTAGTTACATTTTAAACTCTAGTATTTAATCCTTTTGAGAACAGTACATGTGTGATGGGGTGATATTCAATGCTGAATTGAAAAGTAAATTAAATGTGTCAATTTTTCTAAAAGTAACATTGCTTTAATATTATTAATTGAAGTTGTAATTATATTCTGAAAATCATGCTTGAAATGATTTTGTTTTTTCTCTGTAAGTGGTAGAGCTCTTACTACATTTCTTCTTTATTGATGCTAATTAAGACTTTCTCTTATTCTTGCCCATTCTAAAAAAATAATTTTAATTATTTGTATAACCTCCTTAAAAACAAAATACAAGACTAGAAATCATTCTGTATGCAGAGAACAGATTTTACAAATAGTAAGCTATCTAATGCATACCTTATCTTTAAATAGTTTAAATTAATTTTAATATGCCCTTTTAATCTTGGTATTTTTTTAAAGACTGTTAATAGCATTAGTATGGGAATAAAAAATAAAATATGCTTGACCTCATTTGGCTTTTTTGATGTGTAGTCATTTAAAAGGTTTGTAAGATGTTTAATTACCAAATGGTATGATCATTATTCATCTCTTCAGTTGATATAGTGTCAACTGGATTGCCTCCCTGGAGTGCACTGTACTTCACAGATCAATAGATTAACCAAGAGCTTGAAGGAAAAGCTTTAAGCATTTATTGAGAAGGGGAAAAACCACCCTCTTGGAAATGGCTATGTAGACATTATATCTGTTTTGTAAGTATTTTATTTACTTCTGTGAGCGAATCTGCTCATAATAGCTGTTTTAAAGTATCACATCTTCCATGCTTAAATTAAATTACAGCATTCATCAGATTTCCTCTATTCAAATGGATTGCAGAACTCAATAACATCAAAATGCAGAGGTAGATCTCAGTTAATTTTTGTTTTTAAGGCTTATCTTGAATTACTTTTTTTCTGAAGCATTGTCTTGAAGTCCTATATAAACTCCATAAAATAATCCTCATAAAAATATTGTTTTATGCCATATACAGTTCTTAATGATTTATGAAGAAATTGTTACAGAAATAAATTTAAAAATGGATTGAATTCTCACGAGTGCTAACCAAATCTCATTGAAATGCAATTAATAATTTAAAAAATTAAAATTTATTGTGTTTGCTATCTGAGAGAACTTCTACTCACTTTACAAATATTAACTCATTTAATGTCTAGACAACATTCTGACATGTGACGAAGGCCCTTCTGATTTTCAGAATTTAGTTTTGTAACTTCCCAAGTTCACATAGCAACTAAAAGAACCTACACTGAACTATGTCATTGTACCTTAAACACTTAGACATTCTGGTCATCAAGCATAGGGAAGTGATAAGAAAAGCTGCACTTGGGTTAATGTTTGTCTACATAAATAAATTTAAATAAGATCTCACTTCTAGCTGTACCCTTAATTCAATGATATTTGAAAGATGGAATTTACATATTAAAGTAATAAGATGTTCAAATTCCTATTAGATCAGTGAAAGAACCACAGCTCCGAGTTTCATGTTACCCTTCTTTACTGTTGTCTACCAGTTTCTGTTCCATGCTGTTGAGATTCTGTTGCATCAAACTCTTAGATCAAAAATAGTTACAGCAGAGCAAGAATTTGAACCTCAACACAGTTGACTTCAGTTCCTATGTTCCTGTGTGCTTCAGGTATTATGTGATGTGGACCACATGGTTGGTGTGTATTCAGAGGTTGTGTTTCTTATAGCAGCTCCAAATTTAAAACTTAGGAAGCCTATCATCATTAAAGAAACTGATAAGCAATATTTTCTTTTGTTCTAGATATGCCATGCCCTAACTTGCCTATATCAATCACAGTACTAAGAAATGTATCATGTAAAAATTTGATAATCTAGATTATGGTGCAGTTACAAGAACAGGAGTCTCACAGATAGGACTTTTCTAACTCCTAACTCTGCTTTCTGATAGGTCTTATTCTTTCTAATTGATATTACTGGAAGCTTAGTTATTTATTATGAGACACTTTTTGTTTAGTTTTATGGTTACAGTCTTATAGTATAAAAGAATTTTGTTAGGCTAAAGTCAAGTGTCTCGTGGTCAAATTCCTTCCTGGAGGCACTAATGGAGAATCTGTTTCTCATCTTCTACACTTCTGGAGTCTGTTCACTTCCTGTGAATTGGGAGTATCTTCAGTGTTCAACAATAGAAATGTCTCATTTCTCACATGATGTATTAATGTAAAATTGACCTTTTAGACCCATCCTTTACAATTAAGAATGTATGCGACCAGTCTGGTTCATCCATGATAAGTTACCCATTTTACAGTCTGGTGATTTATAACCTAATCAAATATATAACTTTAATTTTAAATTTCAGTGTAACGAAATGTCCCCATAGTTAAGAAATCATTGTCTTTGGGAGGACATGAGGCTGCTTATTTATATGTTTTTTAATTACTAGTGAACTTCCATTAGACTACTTTGTTGGTCATTCTGATCATTCTGATTAATCTGGATCATAGGGATCTTACCAGTGGTCACATCTTCAAAAATGACTGATAATCCCTCAAGAGCAACTCCCAAATATCAGTAATGCCACAGTAAGGGATGGGCCTAGGGATATGTTATGCATTTTATGCTGGAATTTTGTTGGGTTTGAGCTTTGCAAATCTTATACAGGTAACTCCAGTTGAAGTGAGTTGAACTTCCTGTGAATTGGGAGTATCTTCAGTGTTCAACAATAGAAATGTCTCATTTCTCACATGATGTATTAATGTAAAATTGACCTTTTAGACCCATCCTTTACAATTAAGAATGTATGCGACCAGTCTGGTTCATCCATGATAAGTTACCCATTTTATGAGTATGATAGCCACATCATATTGAGAAGTCAGTGTTGCATAATTTCTAATTGATCTAAGTAATAAAACCCAGACTCAGATAGGGGTTAATGCTGAAAGATCAGAGAAGCAGAGCAGCCAGCCACTAGTTCTTAGCTCTACTGACTCCTCAGACCAAAGGGGCAACCCTATGAATCCTGAGACTGGATGCTGTCTCTGTAAAACCTCAGACTAGAATGCCTTGAGCGCCTGTCTCTTCCCGCCTGTGTCCCTCACTCTGTCCACTCATATCCCTTCCTGTCTCCACCTCCCTAGTGCTAGGATTAAAGGCATGTGACTCCCAAGTACTTGGATTAAAGATGCAAGTAACCACGACCTGACCCTGATTCTCATTTAGACTGATTTAATCTCGTGTAGCCCAAGGTGGCCTTGAACTCACAGAGATCTCTCTTCCTCGGCATCCTGAATGCTGGGATTAAAGATGTGTGCCACTACTGCCTGGCCTCTGTGGGTAGCTAGTGGCTAGCTCCGCACCCTGATCATTGGGCAAACTTTAATTTTTAGATCATGAACAAACTATCACCACAAGACAGCATTTAACCAGGCTCTTTCCCGTCCTGTTTTTCCTTACATTCTTTCTGCTTCTACTTCATATCATTTCCTGAGTCTTTGTGGTGGGGGTGTGATTAATATAAATGTCTAGTTTAAGGATGAGCACTCAGTTTCTTTTTCTTAGCTCTTTGAATTATGCATCTTTCTTTTAACTGCTATCAACTGGAAAAAGTTAAACATGATTGAGAAAAGTCTGAGTCGATAGATATAAATATACATATTAGGAAGGAACTTTGTGAAGATGATATTTTAACAAAATAATGATAATGATTTCTACCGCAGAG
>PVIU01021968.1:0-30398 GCA_004026605.1 Ondatra zibethicus | reverse complement strand
AGAGAGAGAGGTGGGTGGGTAGGTAGGTAGGTAGATGAGAGAGAGAGAGGTAGGTAGGTAGGTAGGTAGATGAGAGAGAGAGAGGTGTTACACCTGGAGAATGTTAAACCTGAGAATTGCAAGGTGAAAAGACCACGTCCATGACTTTCCAGTTAAAGCCAGCTCTTTTGGGGGTGCACCCAGGGCTGGCCAGCCAGCTGTCTTACCCTAAGTCAGGATTTGAGAGAGCAGCCCCAGCCGACGTTCTTACAGGAGAGATTAGCTGTTCACCATGTGTGTGTCTGTGTGCGTCTGTCACACATTGTTAGAAAAATACAATGAATAAGAGTGAGGATCTACAGCATGTGAATGGGGTTGCGAGTTAGTGCAGGTTGAAAAATATGTTTGCAGTTTACATCAGATGTAAGAAATAGGAACTTAGTTGCAAAAAGAAACCTTAACTTGCAAGGACTTAACGTGGGACAAACAGGAGCCTATTCTTTAACTACAAACAGAAAGCTTAACCCGCACAGGACAAGCAAGAACCCATTCTTAATAGTCTTAGCTGCCAACAGAACCCTTATCCTGAATGGTGTATTTTTCCTGTTTTGGTCTCACAAGTTCATTCATTAAGAGCACTGGTTGCTCTTCCAGAGGACCAGGGCTTCACAACCATCTGTAATCAGTTTCAGGAGATCTGGCACCCTCTTCTGGCTTTTGCTGGCACTGGGCATGTGGATGGTTCACATACATGCAGGCAAACACGCATACACATGAAATAAATAAAATACTAAAATTTTAAAGGTGGTTAGGAACTACCTGGGTTCCTAGTCTAGCTCACAGAGCAGAGCAGCTGCAGCAACAACCTTTCTAATCTAGTCCCAGGATATGGTCGGACATAGCGCATTTTCTAGTTTGTACTGCGAGGATCAGCCCAGACAAGCCAGCCAGTCTCCACTCATGAGCTAGACGCCGAGCAATGTAGATCTCATTGGAATGCCAACTCACTTTGGTTGGGGAATTTATATTCTTCCTCATGAATTTCAGGTTTTTTTTTTTTCTGCTTGTTTGTTTGAAAGAGGGGCCAGTATGTGGAGCAGGCTGGCTTTGAACTAAGATCCTTCTGCCTCTGCCTCTTGAATGCTGATAGACAGTTGTGGCCTACCATAACTGGCATCTTCAGAAACTGTACTGATTGATTGGCTATTATGAATTACATTTGATTTATTTGTCTCCTTAAAGACTTATTTTAATGATATATATGGGGGGCAGTGTGTGCACGTAGGTTCCTGCAGAGGCCAGAGGCATCAGACTCCCTGGAGCTGGAATTGTAAGCTATGCTATGGGTGGTGGGAGCCACAAAGCCATCTTCTGCAAGAGCAGTAAGCTCTCTTCCCTGCTGAGTCAGCTCTCCGGCTTCCATAGTTCATTTTGTGCTCATGGGTGTTTATGTGTTTGAGTGTACAATTACTATGGCACTTGTGTGTCCATCTGGGGACAATCTATGAGAATTGTTTCTCTGCTTCTACCATGTGGGTCCTGGGGATCAACCCTGATCTTCAGGATTGGCAACTGGTGGCTTTACCTCCTCAGCCATGTGACTGGCACCATTAACTGGATTTTTTTGGGGGGGGGTCTGGTTGTTTTTTTGGTTTTTCA
Source organism: Ondatra zibethicus (assembly GCA_004026605.1). NCBI lineage: Eukaryota > Metazoa > Chordata > Mammalia > Rodentia > Cricetidae > Ondatra > Ondatra zibethicus. Next base: position 28,760 of record PVIU01021968.1, on the reverse strand, counting down.
AGATGTGTTTTCTCTGCGTAGCCCTATCCTGGAACCCATTAATTGTTTTTTGAGACAGTGTCTTGCTCTGTAGCCCTGTCTAGAATGTAGTTAGTCCCCTTGCCATTGCCCCATCCCCCATGATGCATGAATTCTAGGGGTGTGTTACCTCATAGAACTTCCCTCAGCCTGGATTTCTCTGTGTAGCCCTGGCTGTCCTGGAACTCACTCTGTAAAGCAGGCTGGCCTTGAACTCAGAGATCTGATAGCCTCTGCCTTCCAAGTAAGTGCTGGGATTAAAGCCATTTTGCCATCACCGTTAGGCCAGAGGAACCACGCAAATTTTCTCTCTATTGGTTTAGTTTACTATATGTGCTGCCAATGTGAGCACGGAAATGGAAATTCTGTTTTTCTCAATCTACTGACTACTTTTGAGTGTGTGTATTAGAAAATAATAGTTTACTTTTTGTTAATAATTTAGTTCTCTTTAGAATGTAATTTATATTTTAAATATTATTATGGTGTATTACAGTTTTCACTGCTGTCTTGACTGAGGTTCTTCCATCTGGAAGCAAAGACACCATCTGTTTGCTTCTGGTAGAGGAGACCTGAAAGAGGTTTCAGTTTTGGTAGACAAACTTCCTGGAGGATTTTGGGAAGTCTCGGGATGCAATTTCCCCGATGGGCACTAGGTGGCAGAACACTGCTGTTCTCCTCCCTCTTGAGTTTTTTCACTCTGGTGTGAAGCGTCATTTCTTCTGATAATCTGTTTTGTTTTGTTTCGTTTTGTTTTGTTTTTCTAAACGGTGTTTTCTTTGTGTAGCACTGGCAATCCTGTAACTAGCTCTGTAGGCCAGGCTGGCCTTGAACTCACAGCGATCTGCCTGCCTATGCTTTCCAAGTGCTAGGATTAAAGGTGTGTGTCACCACTGTGCAGTTCTTCTGCTACTCTTTAAAATTGTGTCTCTTAGCTGGGCAGTGGTGACGCACACCTTTAATCCCAGCGCAGAGAAACAGTGTATTGAAAAACTGTAAACTAACCATCCTCCCTGCATGTGTCTCGTAACCCACTACAACCGCTTTGCTAACTACAGTCCAAAACAGCCTTATACCCACAGGTAAATGTAGTTCTTACTCCTCATCCAAGAAAGTTCTGTTTACAGCAAACAAGATCATTGCAGAAAGCCATAAGTGGTCATGATGCAGAGATCAACGGAGTTAAGCTGCGATGGATACATCTTCATCCCAACTCCTGCACCTAAAGAAGCTCAGAGAATGTTGAAGTCCACAAGTCCATTCTGGCTCAATGGTCATTTGAGCTCAAGCTTGCCTGCTCTGCTTGCTCCAGTATCCTTGAGGCTACGAGAAAGGTCTGATTAAGCCCATGGGAAAGAGAATTTAGGCCGTGTGAGAGGACACATTATCTATTAAGAATCAGGCTGCTGAATGCCAGCCAAAGGCACATCCAGTTAAAAACTATAAGAAGTGTTGGCTGCTAGCAGAACTCATGAGATAGGCAATGAGGCTCCTGGCTTCTTTCTCTCAAGGACAGTAACTGTGCAGGGAGGTGGTTACCTGATTCTGCTCTTCTTTGGTCAGCTTTTGCCTGTAACTAGTATATATGCTGGCTGAGAAATAACTCGAGGCTGTGCAGACTAAGCAGGCAGTCCCCCAAATCTATCCTGTGTTTTCTGTCTCAGTTTCTCTCAATCAAACATCTCTTCAGCCTCAGTGCCCCCTCCCAGGCACCCCAGCTGTCTGTTGGAGCAGGCTCGGACAAGTGGCGCCAAGCATGGGGCTGGATACAGAGGCTTTCACGAGGCCATCATGGGTTAAAAGAGTACACTCGGAGAAAGTAGAATTGCATCCAGGAGCCGGTGCAGGTGTCCAGATAAAAGTGAGTGTGTGGTGGAAATGAAAGAGGTTAGCTGGGCAGCAGGAAAAAGTAGTAAGTTGAGTTTAAGTGTAAACATAATTCTGGGTCAAGAAAGCTGTAAACAACCATTTGTACATTTGCTTAAAAATATTTTGAAAGCCAGAGGCCCAGGTAGGGCATCAACAACTGTGTACATTTTTAGAATTTGTCTGTTTTAGTTAATATTTTAAAGGTTAAGGGTACTACGGAAGGACAACAGCAGTTGCTCCAGTTTTTGCATGTGTAAAGGATGTGCCCCTGATTTCCTGCAGAAGGGAGTGTGAAAGTCTGGAGACTTAAAAAGGTGTGTGTGTGTGTGTGTGTGTGTGAGAGAGAGAGAGAGAGAGAGAGAGAGAGAGAGAGAGAGAGAGAGAATGAGCGCTCTTTGTCTTGGTCTGTGTCTTGACTGTCACCATGTTGCTGTTCTGTCTCATGTGTTCATGTCTCTGAACAGCTTAAGTGGGACCAGAACCTGGTTGTCTTTCACTGTCTGTTAACCTCCTAGAGGAGATGAGGTGGGCAGCCTCTGCCTCTGCCCCTTGTACGTTTTTATTGGATCAGTTCCAGACAGGAATGTTTTTTCTAAAAGAGAGGCATGGCAAGAGCCACCTCTGTTGTTCTCTGGCCCACAGCCAGCCAGTGGCTCCTGCAGAGGGTGGGGGTGTGTATGCTCAGTTGGGCAGAGAGGATGCTACAGGGAGACATGCTTATGCAAACAGGGTGGTGGGGAATTAACTGCCTGCAGTTGAAAAAATTACAAGAATATGAAACAGAGAATCTGGAATTGTGGCTGGAGAAGTTAACATTTTTTTTTTTCAGGAATACTGGCAGCCAAGGACACACTCTGTGCCCACCAGTGCTGCTCCCCCTCCCTTCCTAAGCCAAGTTCTTCACTGTGGTGACACCCAAGGTCTCTTCTGCTGGCCAGCAGCTTCCAGTCTAAACCCTTTTCCATCTTGATACTGCTTGAAATAAAAATGTTGACTGATACCAACCTGTATACTTTGGGAAGTTTTGACTTTAAAATAAAAGTCAAAAATACATTATGTTTTGGAAAATTATGGTTTTGTTTCTACAGGAAAAGAAAACTATATGGGTTTTAATAATTTAGATCCAATGGGTTACAAATACTTGTCATCATTTTAGGAAATTGGGTTCAAATTATTATTAAGATAAAGAAAACTACTGCTAGTTTCAAAAGTTTCACTTTGGTACAGGTTTTTATATGTTAATGCTAATTTAAGTTATTCCTATTATGGTACATATGTACACATATACATATATTATACACACATACACATACATATAGACTCTTGCTCGAAATGTATCTATGCAATGTTCTAGACTCTGGGAAGAAATCAAGAGAGAAGACATTGATGGAGATTTGCATATTGTCTGAAGGACAAAAGGACAAACAAGAGACTGAAATAAAATAGGAAAAGAAATTTGTCCATGAACAATACTGAGTTTAAAGGAAATTATAAAAAGTGTTGGAGATTTTAACCATGTTAATTCTGATTCATTTTCTTTAATAATGCTGGTGATTCTTCACTGCAGAATAGTTTTGTTAAAAATGGAACCATGTTTTTTATTTTTTTTATTTTTTATTTTTTTGGTTTTTTGAGAAGGGTTTCTCTGTAGCTTTGGAGCCTGTCCTGGAACTAGCTCTTGTAGACCAGACTGGCCTCGAACTCACAGAGATCCACCTGCCTCTGCCTCTGGAGTGCTGGGTTTAAAGGTGTGTGCCACCACCGCCCAGCAGAAACATGTTTTTTAAAGGTAAAAGGAAGATTGAGGTGTAAAATATAAGTTAATAATTAATCAACATATTGCAATCCTCTAGGTTAATGGGTTCTATATGATTAGTTAAATAAAACTGCAGTCTAACTGCTTTATGTATATAAAATGCTTATAAAATATATTATAAGAATATGTATAAATTCAGAAAAATGATTATGAAAATATATTATAAGAATATAGTATATATATTCCAAAAATATAAAGGCCTGAGGACATCAATACAGTTTGTCAGGCTCTGAAGGTATAAAAGCTTGGACTATATGGCTCTGAGAGGAAAACCTGAAAAATAAAGATGCCCTTTATAAGAAAAAATGGATTGAAATGTATATAGAAAATATTACAAGATTTATTTCTCTTCTTTTTTTTTTGTCTATCATGAAGCCAAGATATTTCTCTTCTATAATATTATTATACTATTGTCTGAGTTTTCTGTCCTGCCTGGTTCCCGCACTTGATAAGTCCCAAAGAAATTACACAGAGGTCTACATTAACTATAAACTGATTGGCCCATTAGCTCAGGCTTCTTATTACCTCTTTTTTTTTCGAGACAGGGTTTCTCTGTGGCTTTGGAGCCTGTCCTGGAACTAGCTCTTGTAGACCAGGCTGGTCTCGAATTCACAGAGATCCGCCTGCCTCTGCCTCCTGAGTGCTGGGATTAAAGGCGTGTGCCACCACCACCTGGCAGCCTCTTATAACTTACATTAGCCCATTATTCTTGTCTATGCTAGCCACATGGCTTGGTACCTTTTTCAGCGAGACAGTTACATCTTGCTTCTTCTGTGGTGGGCTCATAACTGCAGAGAAATGGGCTTCCTTCTTCCCAGAATTCTTCTGTTATCCTCTACCTACCTCTACTTCCTGTCTGATTGTCTCACCTATACTTCCTGCCTGGGTACTGGCCAATCAGTGTTTATTTAAAATATAATTGACAAATATAAACCATTGTCCCACACTCCTCCCCCTCTTTTTTTTTTTTAGAAAAAGAACTCTGAATCTAATGTCCTTTGTTTAGCTTCTCTCCTGATCATAACAACTTGTAACCAACATCCTAAACAAAGGAAAATATCTACAGTCCATATTTTGGGAATGTGGGCGTAGTTTTCCAGGCTACTTCCTGCTGGTTGGGGGTGCTGATAATCTTATGGTGACCTAAAGAAAATTTAGAATTATGATCAAGTCCTGACTGGAGTATCCTGTAAGGCTTGATCATCTCAGGCAGCAGTCTTGAATCTGTTCTGGATGTAGAACTCTGACATCTGGGCCATCTGTTGTCAAAGTTTTCTCAGGCACTCTTCCTTGATCAAACCTGATTTTTCTTAACTCAGAATGAATCCATAGCCTCTCATTTCCCGTGGAAACAAAAGCAAAACCTCTTCTCCAAAGTAACGTATCTTTTGACATCAATTTCTAAGTCAAGGTATTTTCAAAATACCTATCTTGGATTAGTTCAGCAGCATTTATAAGCAAATATGTTTTAGCAGCTGTTGCTCCTTCCTCAGCATTCAAACAATTCAAAGAGAGCAGAACATCCAGGCTCTCTGTGCATTTTTTAAAAATCTTTACATGGCTTTATTTTAAACTCTATTTCTTTTATTTTTCATTTTTGGCTTTTTGAGACAGAATTTCTTCGTGTATCTTTGCCCTGAAATTTACTCTGTAAACCAGGCTGTCCTTGAACTCACAGAGATATGTTCCTGGTCATCAAATTTGATAATTTCTTCAATTTTTTCAAATCTGTTTACCATTGCCTTTTGTAATGCCTGGATTTCCTGTCCAGTGTTCTGCTCTAATACCCTTGTTGAGGATTCCAAGGCATTAAGTCTGTCCAGTAGAGATAATGTCTCATCCTTGGACAAAATCTTTATAGCATACATATTACCTTCCTGTAGAGACTTTCTATCAGTCAATCTGTCATACCCCTTTGACAGAGTCTGATTAATACATTCAACAGTGTGAATTCTCTCAAATAATGTTTCAGCAACCACTGTCATTGATTGGGTTTTATGTGCCAAATCATCTGTTTCCTTCTCCAGAGTGCTTAATCTTCTGTTAAATGAAGTTGTGTACTTCTTCAGATTTCCAAACTCTTTCTTGAGAAACGTGGTTTCAGTCTGTAAAGACTGCACCATTTCTAAAAACACCTCATTCTTAGCCCTATTGTCAAACCATTTTTTAAAAAAGTATTGAGGACAAAACCAATACCCAGAATTAAGATTAATGATGTAGAAGGGACATCATATAAATCTTGTGAAACCTCTCACATGCTGTAGGTAAAGAGGCTGTTTAAACCTTGGATGGTTAGGTTGTATAACCATTTGTATAAGCCCTTTTAAATTAGCAACTTATAATCTATATTTAGGATATTAAATCTTTTTAAAAAATATTTATTTATTTATTATGTATACAATATTCTGTCTGTGTGTATGCCTGCAGGCCAGAAGAGGGCACCAGACCCCATTACAGATGATTGTGAGCCACCATGTGGTTGCTGGGAATTGAACTCAGGACCGTTGGAAGAGCAGGCAATGCTCTTAACCTCTGAGCCATCTCTCCAGCCCCCAGGATATTAAATCTTACCTGTGATTTAATTAGCTGGATTAGGTGCAACCTGCCAGTAGGTGTCACGGGTCACCTGTAAAACTAACCCAGTAGGGTGTAGCAGTGCATGTGAGTACATGTGGCCTGTCTGAAATCTGACTTTAGAGTGAAATGCTGAAAGATAAATCACAGACTGTGTACTCTGCGGATGTCTTTAGAGTAGTGGAATAAGCAAATGCAAACAAATTATTAGAAAGCCATGGAACAGCTGGCTCAGACCAGGGAAGCCCACAGCTCACCCAGATTTCTGGGGTATGCCCTGGTGGGAGGCAAATGGTATGGTGCATGGGGACTTGAAGCCAATTTCTTGGTGTGTAAAGAGAAAATATAAAGAATTGTGACTGATCCGTAGCAAGAAAAGCCGCTGCTCAAGATTCTATATTGAACTGCTGGATCCACGCACAAGCCACAGCCAGCTGAGGGAGGGCTCGTGCCAAGCCAGGTGCAGTCAGAGCTGGCGGTAGGTAGCCAAGTGGGAGGGGGGTTCTAAAACCAAACATTGGGTGCCAGAATGAAGGCGTAAGTCACAAAACAATCCCACACCAGTTTGGAATTATGATTATTAAAAGGGCTATTTATTTAAGGGGAAAACTTACAGATCACCGTCCTAGAAAACAGCCCTCAGCACGACAAGGAAGAGTCTAGCAGCTGGAAGTGGGAGCTGGAAGCAAGAGAGAGAGCGAGCAGGGCTAATGCTGTTTTTTAAAGCAAAAGAGACCATGCCAAAGTGGGCTGGTATCTTAAAGGCTATTGGCTGAAGGACCAGAAGGAGCTGCTGCAGCAGATCCGAGGAGACTTAAAGAGGCAGTACACAAACCACTAAAGAGATTTAGTTCTGAGTTTTGGCCAGCCTGAGCTTAAATTCAAAGTTCACTATTTGCCAGTTGCCTCGGAGTCAACACTGTTGGAATGGAATCATGTCTTCATTGTGTCTAGATTTTGTTTCCAAGGTCATGAACTTCTGCCATTGAACTTATCCCAGCCCAGTTATTTTATCTCCAAAATAACTGTGGCTTGGGGAGCAGGTTATGTAACCTCTTTAGGCTTTTCTCATCTAGGATTCTTGTTGGAATCAAATAGAATGTGTCGTCTTCGCAGATCCTTAACACTTGATAATAACTGGCTTTGATAGTTAAAGTTCTATATCACTCCACAGTGTACAGAGTAGCTATATATTGTATTATGTCATGCATTGGTCATTCTGTTTAACATCACACAAGACTATGAAGTAATCATTGTAAAACTTTCTATTTTAGAGATAAAAAAAACTGGATCTGGCAAAATTTCCAATGTGTGTTCTCAGAAGCACATGGAGACATGATAGAAATGACTATAGCTACATCTCTACAGTGTTGGTTCCAGAGTCCATACCCATATTTATTTTTATGAAAGAATTAGTTTCAGAAGGACAGATTTCAGAATGATTGAACATAGGCAACAACCCAGCAGCTTCTACAGGAAGTTGTTTAAAGAAAGGAAGAAGCAAGGCATGGTGGTACAGGCCTGCCCACCCAGCAGTTAGGAGGCCAAGGTGTGAGTTTGTGATTCCCTGTGGTTGGAAAGACAGGAGAGAGATGAGCGGTAATGGTGCATACCTTTAAACCTAGCATTTGAGAGGCAGAGGCAAGTGGATCTCAGCAAGTTTGAAGCCAGCCTGGTCTACAGAGTGAGTTCCAGGAAAGCCAGGGCTACACAGAGAAATCCTGTCTCAAAAACAAAAAAAACAAAAAAAAAAGAAAGAAAAGAAAGAAGATAGGGGAGAGAGAGAGAGAGAGAGAGAGAGAGAGAGAGAGAGAAAGAGAGAGAGACTGCTGGATCCTTTTCTGTACCTTTAACTTAAAGCTCACTCCTTGACAAAGACAACAAGTTGTGAAGTCTGGAGTGGGCAAGGCATCATGGATAGAGGTCACAACAACTACCAGCAGGCAAGGACAGCCTGGTGTCTGTGCTGCTGCTTGACTGATTGATCTTAACAAGTTACTTTAAACATCAATTCTACTGTCTGTAATACAGAACCTAGTGTCCCCCTGTGCACCACGCTTACATGTGCTGTATTCAGATCTGGCTCTCACTCTGCGGCCTCGCCCTCTTTCTTCTTCCTTAGTCTCCTCAGCCCTGAGCAACACCAAAGACAGCCCTGTGCTCCTAGATTACCGTGAAGAGTCCGAGGTTCACAGAAAACAAGCCCATAACGCCCTGGACAAGTACAAATGGGAGAACAATGGCTTTGCCTTTTCCAGGTGGACGGAGTAGAGAGGGTTATAAAAGCGGTGAGTTTTCCCTACTCCGACCTGGTGGGGGGAGCTGAGAGGCACACACCATCTACCTGGCTCACCTGGCCAGCTGCCTTTCTGGTAGTCACAGCCTTCGATGCTTAGCAAACAGCAAGGCCAATGCATGGATTTTCTACAACTTCTTTTGCTTGAGAAAGAGTAGAACGAGGATACACTGAATATCTGAAAGGAAAAAGAAAAGAATCCAAAGGAAAGACAAGAACATGATGGGGTTATTTGAGCATTAAAAAAACATCCAATTTCAGCCTTTTTATATTATGGTTAGAATACTGAGGCTCAAAACAAAACAAAACAACAACAAAAACATAAAATCCTCACCATGACCAGCATTGTCATTGATGCTGCTTCACAGACCAAGACTTCTAGTGCCTCCCACACAGGACTGTGTGGTTGTTGGCAAATTAGGTCGGTACGATAAATAACCAAGCCAGCTCAAGAAGAACAGTTATATTTTAATGGGTAAAAAGGGGAAACTCATGCTACAAGAGTGGGAGGTCTGACGTTCTATCTGTCTGGTGGGCACTGTGCAGAGAGAGAGCAGGCACCTGGATCTTCCAGGTTTTTCTACCTGGGCCCCAGGTAGCCACACCCTAACTAGATGTGATTGGTTGATAGAATTTCCCCATCATCTGGTAGAACAGCCAATTGATGGTTGGCCTTTGGTTTTTTTTTTAAGGTTTTTATTTGCATGTATATGAGTATTTGCTTGAGTATATGTATGTGCACTTTGCATGTGCTCTGCTTCCAGAGGCCAGAAGGGAGCATTGGATCTCCTGTTGTGGGTACTGGGAATTGAACTCATGTCCTTTGAAATGGCGAATGGTGTAGGAGGTCCTTCTGTATTTGTGTTGCTTTCATTGGTTAATAAAGAAACTGCTTTGGGCCTGGTGATAGGGCAGAACTTAGGTAGGTGGGGAGACAGAACTGAATTCTGGGAGGAATAAAGTGGAGAGAACCACCATGGAATACCAGACTCAGACATGCTAAATCTTTCCTAGTAAGCCATGACCTTGTGGTGACATACAGATTATTAGAAATGGGTTAAATCAAGATGTGAGAGTTAGCCAATAAGAGGCTAGAACTAATGGGCCAAGCAGTAATTAAATGAATACAGTTTCTGTGTGATTATTTTGGGTGTAAGCTAGCGGGGCGGCTGGGATGACAAGCAGCCCACTCCCTCATGTTACATAACGACTGCAGTGTTTCTCTAGCCCTGCCAAGTTTGGAAAAGGAAACTCAAATAGGTCATGGTGTTTTATGCAGCAGGATACATATAATGTGGTTTGCTATGAAGAGTGTTCTGGACTCACATGTATTGGCAAGAGAGAAAAAGCAGGTTATAGGCTGCTACTGACCTTATGAGCCCATGCAAATGAAATATTTAATTATCTAAATTTCCCCACATGTGGAAAAGCCTAGAAGAAGAAACACATCAAACCACTGACAATGGGGCTGAGGAGATTGTTCACATGTTGAGAGCACTGACCACTCTTCTAGATGACCTAGGTTGGCTTCCCAGAATCCACATGGTGGCTCACAGCCATCAGTAATGCTTATTCCATAGGATCTGATACCCTCTTTTGAACTTCTTGGACACCGCATGTACACAGAGCACAGTCATACATGCAGGAAAAACACCCCACACATAAGAACATAAATAAAATGAAAAAAAAAACCCAGTAGCAGTGACATCCCCCAAGAGTGAGGGTCTGGGCTCAGGGAGGGTGCTTTTTCCTGCTGTGCTTCTGGCTGTATATCAGAGTTTCTTCAAAATGCCGATCTCTTATCACTGACGTCATATATTTTTCAAAAGCAGAAACCATAGAAAAATAGCATGCATTGGTCTTTTTAATTCCCATAGTGCCTTGTGAGATATTGCATAATATGTATCTATTGCTTTTCCTCTTAAGATTTTCTGCTCCTGAAACTCTGCTGATTCCTCTGTTCTAGAGAGGAGGGGAAAGAACCAATTACTATGTGGACTTCTCTATGCGGAACTGTTCTACACAGCATTTCCACAAAAGACCTCCAGTAAGTATGACACACACCTGTGAAACATTGTTTAGACAGTACACGCTACTTGAAGGGGCTCTTTTGTATCAAACGTTTCTCACAGGTGTTCCCTTACCAACACTGGCACCACCACTGCAGAAGGTAAACGATCATGTTTTCTCTGGCTTGCAGATGGGAAAATAGTTTTAGCATGTACGTGATGTTATATACATACACCTGAAATTGAGTTTTTAATTCATCAAGACGAAAGACTTAGTGAACTAATAACCAGCAGATATTAGGGCCATCAACAACCATGAATCAACCCTCACGGGATGGCAAATGACAAGAGAAGTGACTCTGGTTCCTGCCCGGGTTAAGAACTGAGCTTGGATTAGAATCCAGGTCTGTCCTCATCTCCCATCAAACTGGACCCATTATCTGCTGGAAGATCTTACCAACAATGCTGGGTTTTTCTGCTCTTTAGGCATTGCTTAGCAGGTATTTGGTCACAGCTATGAGAAAGTGGCTAATACATTTACAGCACCTCTCCACCTACTGAGCTTCCCCACAATTCCACTGAAGCCATGAGTGTCTGGCTCCACTACCCCAGAATAATGAGGACTGAAATCTCTTTTTGTTGTGGTGGTTTGTTTGTTTGTTTGTTTTCTAGACAGGTTTCTTTGCGTATCCTTGGCTGTCCTGGAATTCACTCCGTAGTCCAGTGTGGCCTTGAACTCAGAGAGAGTGAAGTGGGGGGAGTGAAGGGGTGCTCTTATAACTTGCTGTGTAGACCAGGCTGGTCTCAAACTCACTAAGTAAGATCTGCCTGCCTCTGCCTTTTGAGTGCTGGGATCAAAGGCGTGCACCACCATTGCCTGGCAAGAATAATACAATTTTTTATGAAACAGCATATAGTTCATCCAAAGGACCACTCTTTCTTTTGAGATCATCTTTCTAACTTGTCAAAATAGTATTCCTCTTGGGAAATAATCATGCTATTCAGTGACAGTTTTTCTTTTTATTTTAAATGTAATCTGGCTAGAAAAATATTTAAGAACTGGGCTGGTGAGACTGGCTTGACAGTTAAGAGTAGTAGCTGCTCTTACAGAGGATCAGGGTTCAATTCCCAGCCCCCACATAGTAGCTCACAGCTGTCTATACCTCCAGTTCCAGGGGATCTGATGCCCTCTTCTGGCCTCCACCAGCACTGCACACACACACACACACACACACACACACACACACACACACAGAGAGAGAGAGAGAGAGAGAGAGAGAGAGAGAGAGAGAATACAAACATAGATGCAGGCAAACCCCACACACATAAAATAGTAATTTCTTAAAAATTTAAAGAGGTTTTTTTGTATCTTACTTCTTCCACTGATTTGTGAAACCTTTGAGAGCCTCTGGTCTAAGTCAAGCCTAACATCCAACTTCTTACACAATTATATTCACTTCTCTGTGTCCTTTAGCAGGATAGAATCCTGAGTGACATAAACCCCCACTGGGGCCATAAGCATTTTCCTTGTGACAAACATATGTGTAAGTTTGGCAGTCCCAGGCTCCATCATCACTCCCACAAAAGGTATGAACATGGCAACCCAGAAGCTAAAGATGACTCAGACAGATCACCACATCCAGGAGGACCACACCTACCCCCTCGCCATTTCCCTCATTTTGGTACCAACAGGACCCATCGACACCCACATAATCACAGTTGTAATGAGGGTCCTTTGGGCATCACCCACATGGTCCTCATGGTCGTGAGCATCATGGATCCCCTCCTCATGGACCCCCTCCTCATGGACCCCCTCCTCATGGACCCCCTCCTCATGGACCCCCTCCTTATGGACAGGATTTCCATGACTATGGACCCTGTGATCCACCCTCCAGTGACCAAGAACACAAAGATCCACTGTATCATCGGGGCCATGGTCCACCACATGGCCACTCAGGAAAAAGAGGTTCAGGTAAATGGTTCCTTCCTTTCCACCATTGACAAGTCTGCTGCGGGAGCTCCTTCTGCTCCTTCAGCTAATAGCCTTTAAGATGCCAGTCCACTTGGGAGTGGTCTCTTTTGTTTTAAAAAGCAGCGGTAGCCCTGTTCTCTGTCTCTCTTGCTTCGGACTCTGCTTCCACCTACGAGACTCCTTTCCTGGGCACACAGAGGGCTGTTGTCTAGGACAGTGATCTGTAAGTTTTCCTTTTAAATAAACAACCCTTTTATTAATTATAATTACAAACTGGTGTGGGATTGTTTTGTGACTTACTCCTTCATCTGGTGCCCAATGTTTGGTTTAAGAACCCCTCCAGCTTGGCTGCCTGCCACCAGCTCAGCTTGGCACGAGCCCTCCCTTAGCCGCGGCCTGTGCATGGACCCAGCAGTTCAATATAGACTCTCGTGAAGTGGCTTTTCTTGCCACAATTCTTTATATTTTCTGTTTACACACCTGGGATTGGCTTCAAGTCCCCATGCACCCTATCGTTTGCCCCCATATGTAGATTTAAACTCCACACCTCCTGGGCTCCACAGGCCTGGACAGTCTCTGCCCACCTGGTTTGCTCTTTTCTGAGTGGTTTTTAAATTCCCCTTGCAGTGCTTAAGCAGCGCCAGTCAGATTGCAAGCAGTTGCTGAACACTGCAACCCCTCGGGGCGACTCTTTGTCACATGGAGGTTTACATGGCTTCCAGGTTGCTGTTCTCTACTCCTGGATTCTGGGTTTCTGGTTCCGTGTATGGAATTGATTTAATTACATTTACTTTGATGAGCAACTCATATTTCCCAGTCTTTAACAAATACTAAGACAAATACTGAAACAGGACCCTGTTTCTGTCACCTTTGCATTGGTTCTAGTCGCGACTTGGCAACAGTGCCACCTGCTTGATAACAGGTAATATGACAGTTTCCACTTCCATTGCAGCTTTTACTGGCCTCTTTACTAATACAATGGATTATATCGTGCAAGGTTTATATGACTATGGGGATACCTCAATTTACTGATTACTAGGTTTCAGTTTTCTTTTCCATATTCTATCATTAGGGAAGAATATGACACTCCTAGGAACAATACAATCTTTACGGACTAATAATGAATGGCTAGTTGAAAAGATTAAAATTATTGAAAATCAGAGGTTATCTGAACAAGTGGATACTATGATAGGCAAAATTGACTCCATATCTAAGGGTACTAGAAAGTTACCTGAAAGGGTACAGGCTGTTGAATTTGACATTGAGAAGTTATCACAGAGTTTTGATAAGGTAACAGACAGAATGTACCTCCAGGATGGAAATTTACATGATATCCAAGAGCAGTTCAAGGAGGAGTAATGCTGCAAAACAATCCCACAGCAGATTGGAAATTATTATTAAAAGGGGTTATTTATTGGAGGGGAAAAACTTAGAGATCAATGTCCCAAACCACAGTCCTCTTGTTGCAAACAGAAAACAGAGAGTCTAGCAGTCTGAACAGGAGCCGGAAACAAGAGAGCGAGCGGAGGGCTGCAGCCACTTTTTAAAATGAAAGAGACCACGCCCCAGTGGGTTGGTATCTTAAAGGCTATTGGCTGAAGGAATGGAAGAAGCTCCTGTAGCACCTCCCCTTTTTGTTTAAGTAAGAGAGCTCTAAACCTACTACAAAATTATATACAATAAGAGCAAATAACCTATTCTAACTAGCTTAAGTCTTGTATAATAAATAACTTGGCCAAGTCATGAGAGGAAAGTAACTACATTTATCTAGTCTTCAACCCCATCGAAGATCAGATAAGGGAAATAATGTTACCTGAGTAATTAGGAAGTGCAATCAAACAACTTCCAAAATATGCAACAAATCACAGAGACAACTGGCTACCTGGGCAATCACCCAAAGTCACGTTTGCAGCTTTGAAGCAACCAACTTTGGCTAAGGCCTAGAATAACTGACAGATTATTTTTTTTCATGAAATTTATTGAGCTCTACATTTTTCTCTGCTCCCCTCCCTGCTCCTCCCCTCCCTCCTTCAGCCCTCCCCCAAGGTCCCTATGCTCCCAATTTACTTAGGAGATCTTGTCTTTTTATACTTTCTACTTCCCATGTAGATTAGATCTATGTAAGTCTCTCTTAGTGTCCGTATTGTTCTCTAGGTTCTCTGTGGTGTGTAGGCTGGTTTTCTTTGTTTTATGTTTAAAAACCACCTATGAGTGAGTATATGTGATAATTGTCTTTCTGTGTCTGGGTTACCTCACTCAAAATAATGCTTTCTAATTCCATCCATTTTCCTGCAAAATTCAAGCTGTCGTTATTTTTTTCTGCTGTGTAGTACTCCATTGTGTAAATGTGCCACATTTTTTAAATCCATTCTTTGATCAAGGGGCATTTAGATTGTTTCCAGTTTCTGGCTATGACAATCAAAGCTGCTATGAACACAGTTGAGCACATGTCCTTGTGGCACGATTGAGCATTCTTTGGATATATACCCAAAAGTGGTATTACTGGGTCTTGAGGAAGGTTGTTTCCTAATTTTCTGAGAAATCACCACACTGACATCCATAGGGGTTGTACCAGCTTGTATTCCCACCAGCAATGCAGAAGTGTTCCCTTTTCTCCACAACCTCTCCAGCATAAGTTGTCATCAGTGTGTTTTATCTTGGCTATTCTTGCAGGTGTAAGAGGATGGAATCTCAGAGTTGTTTTGATTTGCATTTCTCTGATGACTAAGGATGTTGACCATTTCCTTAAGTGTCTTTCAGCCATTTTAGATTCCTTTGTTGAGAGTTCTATGTTTAGGTCTGTACCCCATTTTTTTAATTGGATTACGTGATCTTTTGGTGTCCAAATTCTTGAGTTCTTTGTATATTTTGGAGATCAGACCTCTGTCTGATGTGGGGTTAGTGAAGATTTTTTCCCATTCTGTAGGCCGTCATTTCTGACAGATTATTTTTAAAGGCAAGAAATTTTTTCAAAACCATCTTATCCTGTCTTGGCAAGATTTGACAGTTCTGCTTATCCATTTCCGGATACTATGCATTTTGCCAGTAGTTGAGGTTTGGGCATTTCATTGCCTAGAGGCCAGTTTTGCCAAGAAGAAGACAAGCTCCAAATGGAGTGTCTTTGGTGCTCAACAATCTCAGGAATAGATTGGTGTTGCCAGGAGCATTTGGGTCTCACTACCACAGAACTCTAGGTTAGATTAAATGCCATTTCTACATCTCTTTGAAGAGGTTGAAGATTATTTATACAGAATATAATCTCTATGTTTCTAAAGAACCTGATTAGTCTAACTATAAATATGACAAACATAGATGACTATTGATCTACAATTCTTAATACCTATCTAACTTAAAGAGTAAGAGAATAAACAACTGTGCAATAAATGAGGACAATGACTTCCAAATGTAAACAATGTACAAGTATACATTGCAATATGGTAAAAAAAAATATATATCAATACATAAACAATATATAAGTATCTTAATCAGAGGTAGAAATGTACACTGCAATATGATAAATATATATCAATACAATATATGTATCAATACATAAAAATGTTTTAAACAGAGGTAGAAGCATGCATGCATACAATATTCAATATAATTTAACTTTGTATCCATATACAAGAATCTATGCTAATGTAATTATCTAAAAACAATAACTCACAAATACCAATCTATTATCCCATCATTCCCTTTTTTTTTTCAAAAAGATCCCTGAGCCTATAAAATTCCTCCCCCAATCCTCAACCGTATACTAATTATAATCAACCCCTAAATGATGTCCCTAAACCTGAGGACAAAGTTTACTGGGAGATGGGACGTCATCCTCTAGAATTAATTCCAGCTGTCATGGGGGTGATGTTGAAAGTAAAATGATGTTAAAATTTCAAGATCAATGTCTAATAAAATTGCAAATAGTCTCTGAGTATTTTGAGGAGGTCTGGCCAGAACGTTGTAAAAGATGTGCACCATTTCAGGAACTAAGTTGGAACCGTCTTGGGCAGCTGGTACCCAAAACAGGTCTTGTAGTAGCGCTATCAGTATCATGACATCATATCAGCCAGGTGGAGTTGTTGTTATGGGGCCCCATCTTCTTCCTGGAAACTTCAAAGATAACTGTAAGAAAAATTCATTGTTCATTGTGGAAAACTTAAACATTATTTACAGTTGTATATATTCAATGAAAGGCATGATGAAGACAAAAATAGATATGAAGAAAAGCAAAGATGTTTTCTAAATTCATTTTTCTTTCTGTCCCATATCATGGCTCTTGACATAAGACAGAAACTCCAGAAACTCTGGGTTTTACTCTTAACAACAGGCTTGGAATTAGAGAGGGACTGAGCCAGAGTACAACTCCAAAACCAGCTCTATAAATTTAGAAATATAAACACACACACACACACACACACACACACACACACACACACACGTATGTCTTAGATTTTTATACTTACAGAACCTATTCGGTTTTCTTGATAGTTCCTATTGGGTAGTTACTTTTCCAACTGTCAGTATTCAAACATCAACGGTCCCTTGAATTTTTCAAAGATGAGTGTTTTCCTGCAAAGACAAGAACAGAACCCTGCCCCCATCCTATATGTTTTTCTTACCACCTGTAGGATTATCATTATTGTGTATGAGCTGTCATGTCTCTTTTCAAAGAGGTTTCTCCTCTTCAAACCGAACCTTTATTAATTTTGATGGTATCCACAGTTTTTCTTCTCCTGTGGAAACAAGAGCAAAACCCCTTCCCCAACGCAGCTCATCTCCTGGCTTCCATTGCGAGGTCAGCACATCCTTGAAATAAACTGGTTGATTGAGTTCAGCAGATTTTTCCATTATCCAATGTCTTTCTGCTGCTGTTGTTCCTTTCTCATTAGCGTTAAGAAAATTCAAGGTTAATAAGGCATTATGTAATCTATTTCTGGGGGCATTTTCCACCGCTTTCTGTTTGTTTAGCATATCCTTTATAGTTCGATTTGATCTTTCTATAACTGCTTGACCTGTAGGATTCTGAGGTATACCTGTAACATGCTTCATATTATAATAAGCAAAAAACCATTTCATTTTCCTAGAGACATAAGCTGGACCGTTATCTGTCTTTATTTGTGCATGTATACCCATGATGGCCATAACTTCTAATAAATGTGCGATTACTGAATCAGTTTTTTCTGAGCTTAAAGCATTTAGGCAAAACTATCTTTACTTCCTCAAACATTCTTTCTAAAGTATCTATGTTTGAATCAGATAGCAAAATGTCATCCATGTAATGGTAAATTATAGACTTAGGGAATTGCTTACGAATTATTTCCATTGGCTGACATAGAAAGTATTGACAGAGGCTGGGGCTATTGAGCATTCCCTGTGGGATGATAGTCTACTGGTATCTCCTAGTAGGCTGAGAGTTATTATAAGTAGACACTGTGAAGGCAAATTTTTCTCTATCCTTTTCTTTTAAAGGTATAGTAAAGAAGCAATCCTTTAAATCAATAACTATAAGAGGCCATCCTTTGGGTAACAGAGAACACAGAGGAATTCCAGACTATAGAGGGCCCATAGGTTGGATTACTTTGCTGACAGCCCTTAGATCTGTCACCATTCTCCATTTGCCAGATTTCTTTTTTACAACAAAAACAGGAGAACTCCAAGGACTAGTTGATTCCTCAATGTGTCGAGCATCTAATTGCTCCTGTATCAATTGTTCTAAAGCCTGCAATTTATCTTCAGCTAGAGGCCATTGCTTATCCCATATTGGCTTTGCAGTTAGTCATTTTAAAGGTAGGGCTGCTGGTACCTCTAAAGGTTTGTTAGTTGCTTTATGTTCTTGTACAGATTGAATGGCTGGTGACCTTGGTGCATAGTACCTTATTACATCCTTCCCAGAATTATGAATTCCTGGGACTGCAGGAATGTTAACCTGGGTATTCCATTGCTGTAGCAGGTCATGGCCCCATAAATTTATTGCAATATCAGCTACATATGGCCTTAGCTTTCTTCTTTGACCTTCTGGCCCAATACAGTTAACCCAACTCGTGCTTTGTTTAACTCGAGATATGGGTCCAATTCCTAATAATTGAACATCTGCCTCTTGAATAGGCCAATTTGGATGCCAAGTTTCTGGAGTGATGATACTCACATCTTCTCCTGTGTCTATCAAGCCAACAATCACAATGCCACTCTTTTTTTTAGATTTATTTATTTTTTATTAAGTATACAGTGGTCTGCCTGCATATGTCCCTGCAGGCCAAAAGACGGCACCATATCTCATTACAGATGGTTGTGAGCCACCATGTGGTTGCTGGGAATTGAACTCAGGACCTTTGGAAATGTAGTCCGTGCTCTTAACCTCTGAGCCATCTCTCCAGCCCCACAATGCCATTTATACGCACTCTCAGCTTTGGTCTCTGATCATTTATAGAAGTTTGCCAAAATATACGCTTCTTATTTCCTATTCGAATTTCTGACTTATCCTCCAAATTTGAACCGTCATTTAGAACCTTATGATCTTACACAGAAGCTTCTAGAGTTTTTAATTTTCCTGGTGTGACATATCCTCCACGGTTACTGGGAATGACTGGGCAACTTTTGGCTTGGGGGCCTGCAAGAGGCCCCTCAGGGAGTTTCCCAATGGTATTGGGTTGCCTTGTCTGTCTGTTTTTGATCTGCATTCACTGGTCCAATGTCTTCCTTTACCACACCTCCTACATATAGCTGAAGGCCAAGGTTTTGTATTCCTGCCATTTCCAGATGAAGTGTTATTCCTAGAAATTCCTTGCCTGCAATTCCTTTTTAGGTGTCCTAATTTACCAGAATTAAAACATTTGGCACGTTGATGTCTCCTCATCACTTTGGAAATCGCTTCTCCTACCCAAGATTCATCATCATAATTAATTCATTATATTAATTATGAAATTATTCTGAAAATTCATGGTATTCTGGATCCATTCATCCATAGGTGCTGATGTAGACCTTAAAAGGCCCAATTAGCTTTTTGTAGTCTAAGTTTGCATTTTCAAAAGCCAGTGATTCAAGAATTAGTTGTCTAGCTTCTGGGTCTGTTACTCCTATGTAAAGAGCCTTAATCAATCTTTGCAAAAAGTCAGTATAGGGTTCTCCCTGTCCCTGCCTAACCCTGGTATATGACCCTAACTTTTCCCCTGGTTCTGGTTTCGTATCCCAGGCATTCAAGGCTGCTTTGTTGCATAGGGACAATACTTCATCATAAAGAACTTGGACCTGTGGATCAGTGTATGCTCCTATGCCAAGAATTTGATCCTGCAAAACCTCCACAACTTTTCTCTTCCTTGCTGTTCCATATGTTTGGATTACTCTCTGAAATAAACTCCAAACATCAAAGAAGGTCTATCTTCTAACACTGATGATGCTAACTTGGAGAAATCATTGACTATAGCCCTGACATTAGAAGCCCAAGTCCTTATCATTTCCTTAACAAATGTAGAGTGCAAGCCATAAGTAACGACGGTGTGCTTAATTTCCTTCAGATCATTCAGTCCTATTGGCGTCCATCTACCTTCTTTGGCTCCCTTTGAGCCTTTAGAAGTTGATGCTTTGTCAGGATAAATTACAGGGTATGTCTCTAAAACCCAGAACTGGGTAAACCAGTTCTTACAGCTGGTGGTGGCATTGTATCCTGCCCTTGTGTCTTCTCACCTGGTTCATCAATGTCCCAAACCACAGTCCTCTCGTCACAAACAGGAAATAGAGAGTCTAATAGTCTGAATGGGACCCGGAAGCAAGAGAGTGAGAAGAGGGCTCCCGCCACTTTTTAAAATGAAAGAGACCACGCCCCAGTGGGCTGGTATCTTAAAGGCTATTGGCTGAAGGAGTGGAAGGAGCTCCCGCAGCAGAGGAGATGTTATCTTTGAAGGGAAACATTAAAGCCTTGGAATCACAGGTGCAGAATGGGGACCAGAAAATTGATACCTTAGGGAAATCACTAGAAACATATGCAGGTCAGTAGATTCAGGCTTTATGCAAGACAATGACAAAAAGATTTGAAATGATTGAGGAAATTATTGGAGCTGGTGAACAGGGTAAGAAGGCACAAGGACAGGATACAATGTCACCACCAGCTGTCAGAACTGGTTTACCCAGAGTTTTAGCGTCATACCCTGTAATTTATTCTAAAGGCCCAAAGGGAGCCAAATAAGGTAGATGGATACTAATAGGAATGAATGATGTAAAAGAAATTAAGCAAGCCATCATTAATTATGGTTTGCATTATGCATTTGTTAAGGAAATGATAAGGACTTGGGCTTCTAATGTCAGAGCTACCCCCTTGATTTCTCTCAGTTAGTGTCCGCAGTATTGGATGATGGACCTTCCTTGATGTTTGGAATTTATTTCAGAGAAGAATCCAAACATATGGAATAGCAAGGAAGAGCAAAATGTGTGGAGGCTTCCCAAGATCAAATTCTTGGTGTAGGAATATATGCTGATCCACAGGTCCAAACTTTTTATGATGAAGAAATATTGTCCCTATGCCACAAAGTAGCCTTGAATGCTTGGGATAGGATACAAGAACCAAGAAAAAGAATCGAATCATATACCAGGGTTAGGCAGGGACAGAGAGAACCCTTTACTGACTTTTTACAAAGATTAATTAAGGCTCTGCAAATAGGAGTAACAGATCCAGAAGCTACATGAATAATTTTTGAATCTCTGGCTTTTGGAAATGCAAACTTAGAATGCAAAAAGATAATTGGGCCTTTAAGGTCTAGATCAGCACCTATGGGATGAATGGATTCAGCATATGATGAATGTTGAGACACTTGGGTATAATGATGAATCTTGGGTAGGAGAAGTGATTTTCAAACAATGAGGAGACATCAAACTGCCAAATGTTTTAATTGTGGTAAGTTAGGACATCTAAAAAGGGATTGCAGGCAATGAATTTCTAGGAATAATATCTCTTCTGGGAATGACAAAAATAGGAGACCTCGGCCTTCAGGTATATGTAGGAGGTGTGGTAAAGGCCGACATTGGACCAATGAATTCAGACCAACAACAGACAGACAAGGCAACCTGATACCACTGGGAAACTCCTTGAGTGACCTCTCACAGGCCTCCAAGCCAAAAGTGTCCTAGTCATTCCCAGTAACAATGGAGAACGTGTCTCACCAAGAAAATTAAATAATTCAATGCCTGCTGTGAAAAGCAATACTGGTTTAAATGATGGGTTAAGTATGGAGCATGAATCAAAAAATCCAGTAGGACAGAGTAAACATATATTTTGTTAGTGTTCTATTAACGATCAAAGACCAAAGCTAAGAGTTTGTATAAATGGCATTTTTATTGAAGGCTTATTAGACACGGGTGCAGATGTAAGTATCATTCCTCCAGAATCTTGGCATCCGAATTGGCCTCTTCAAGAGGTAGATGTTCATTTCCTGTTAATTGGAACCCTATCTTGTATAAAACAAAGCACGAGATAGGTTGAATGCATAGGGCCAGAAGGGCAAATAGTAAGACTAAGGCAATATATAGCCAATATTGCAATAAATTTATAGGGCTGTGACCTGCTACAGCAATGGAATACCCAGATTAACATTCCTGCAGTCCCAGGAACTCATAATTCTGGGAAGGATATAATGAGGTATTATGGAAAATGTAGTATGAGGCGCGCAGGCTTGCTTTTGGTCCCTGCGGCCACCCGGCTCCCGCTGCCCGGTGCCTGGCTAGCTTATACCCGAAATAATTACACAGAAACTGTATTCATTTAAATACTGCCTGGCCCATTAGCTCTAGCCTCTTATTGGCTAACTCCCACATATTTGTTTATCCCATTTCTATTAATCTGTGTGTCACCATGAGTCGTGGCTTACCAGGAAAGATTCAGCGTGAGTGACCTGGCAGGTTTCATGGCGGGCTACACTCTCTGACTCTGTCCCCTTCCCAGTATCCTGTTTTCTTTCCCTGTCTATCTAAGTCCTGCCCCATCAAAAGGCCAAGGCATTTCCTTTATTAACCAATAAAAGCAACCCAAATACAGAAGGACCCTTCTATACCATTTCTCCTTTTTCTATTTAAACAAAAAAGAAAGGCTTTCATTTTAACATAGTAAAGTTACATATAACAAAACAGTTATCAAGAAAGATTTACAGTTACCATATTTAGATCTATTTTATCTTTAATCATAACAATGGGAAACTATCAATTTAACTATCCATTCTTCAACTCCATCAAAGACTCCAGAAGGATAAAATATTACCTAAGTAAGCAAGAAATAAGCAACTTCCATACTCTAGAAACGACAGAGACATCTCACTGCCTGTACAGTCAGCCAAAGTTCCTTTGTACCGTTGGGGCATCCATCTTCAGCCTACAGGCCCATAGTATCCAGCAGACTTTTCCATGAAGCAGGAAAATTCAAAGCCAGTTCAGTCACTTTCTCCTGCATCCTGCAGAATGTCTCACAGACTCTTTCATGAAGCAGGAACCCTGAAGGATCATCTCACCTTTAGGCAAGTTTAGCACTCCTCTCTCTGAGGGTTCTTTGTGTCCAGTTTATGCAACAGTCCAGGCAAGAGCAGTTTCTTGCCCAAATGGCAAACCAACTCTATAGGGAGTCTCTTCGATGCCCATCTTCTTCCTCTTGATGTAGCTGGTGCTGCCAGGAGCAGATGTGTCTCATTGTCATGAAAAGTCCTAAGTTATTAAAATATTTAAATGCCATATTCTGTCGTCTTTGAAAGATATGAAGAATGTCTATCTAACTGAAATATACCTCTATATATCTAGAAAATCTAACTAACATGACTACAAGCTTGACTATATCAATGATTATCTATTAACAACCTATATTTCCTAACTATACATTACATTTTTAAATGAACTACACAATCACAATAGCTTAATCAAGGTCAGAAATACATATATATGACAAAATTGACCTTAAATTTATATCACTAAAGCAAAATTTATACCGATGTAAATTATCTATATCTTTATCATCTCCCCCTTTAAATTTAAATTTAAAGAACATTTATAAACAATATTTGGGAATATAGTCATAGTTACTTCTCTCCAAACTTCTTCCTGCTGTACGGGTGCACTGTTAATCAGGTCATGGTGTATTCTGTTCATCTCAGTCACCAGTTGAGTGAAGTAATTTTCTGAAGGTGTTCAAAGTGACCTTTCAGGAGGGTGTGGCCTATCAAACCGCATTGGTATAGAATGAATCCACAGCATCTCATCCTCTGTGAAAACAAAAGAAGAACCTCTCTTCCAAAGCATCATAACCTTAGACCCAAATTTTGAAGCAATAATAACTTTATAATATCCATGCTGGTTTAGCTTAGCAGTCCAGACAATGAAACGTCTCTCTGTACCTAGCTCCATCACAGTAAAAAAACTCAAAGAAAACACAATAAAATACATAATACAGACATTCTGTGAATTTTCCATTTTACGTGGCTTATTTTTTTTAATAACTATCTGTAGTCTGTCTCTTTAAAGATTTTACCCTTTTATTTTAAGCATTAACTTTGACTCTCTATACTCTTTTTCTTTTCTCTCCCAAACCTGCGTACAGCCATCCAACACTTTGACTCATTTAGAGGTCATTTATGTCTGAATCTGTCCTATTGTGAATCTGTAATTCTTTACTGTCCAGGAACAGTTTTTGTTGGGCGCCAATCTGTATTATGAGGCGCGCAGGCTTGCTTTTGGTCCCGGCGACCACCTGGCTCCCGCCGCCTGGTGCCTGGCTAGCTTATACCTGAAATAATTACACGGAAACTGTATTCATTGAAATACTGCCTGGCCCATTAGCTCTAGCCCCTTATTGGCTAACTCTCACATATTTGTTTAACCCATTTCTACTAATCTGTGTGTCACCATGAGTCATGGCTTACCGGGAAAGATTCAGCGTGAGTGACCTGGCAGCTTCATGGCGGGCTACACTCTCTGACTCTGTCCCCTTCCCAGTATCCTTTTTTCTTTCCCTGTCTATCTAAGTCCTGCCCCATCAAAAGGCCAAGGCATTTTCTTTATTAACCAATAAAAGCAACCCAAATACAGAAGGACCCTCCTACACCAGGAAAAAGTTACCAGCCATTCAGGCTGTACAAGAACATACAGCAACTAACAAACCTTTAAAGGTATCAATAGCCCTACCTTTAAAATGGTTAACTGGGAAACCAATATGCGTTAAGCAATGGCCTCTAGCTGAGGAGAAGTTGCAGGCTTTAGAACAGCTGGTACAAGAGCAACTAGATGCTCATCATATAGAAGAATCTACTAGTCCTTGAAATTCTCCTGTATTTGTTGTCAAAAAGAAATCTGGAAAATGGAGAATGGTGACAGATCTAAGGGCTATCAACAAGATTATTCAACCTATGGGTCCTCTGCATTCTGGAATTCCTCTGCCTTCTCTATTACCAAAAGGGTGGCCTCTTATAGTTATTGATTTGAAAGATTGTTTTTTCACTATACCTTTAAAAGAAAGGGATAGAGAAAAATTTGCCTTCACAGTGCCTACTTATAATAATTTTCAGCTTACTAGAAGATATCAATGGACCATCCTCCCACAGGGAATGCTCAGTTCCCTCACCCTGTGCTAACACTTTGTCAGCCAGCTATTGGAAATAATTCATAAAAAAATTCCTAAGTCAATAATCTACTATTACATGGATGACATTTTATTATCTGATTCAAATATAGATACTTTAGAAAGGATGTTTGAAGAAGCAAAGAAAGTCTTGCTTAAATGGGGATTACAAATTGCTCCTGAAAAGATTCAAAGAGGAGATTCTGTTAATTACCTAGGTTACAGAATAGGTTTACAGAAAATTAGGACACAAAAGGCCTAATTAGGACAGACTGGTTATGGACTCTTAATGACTTTCAAAGATTGTTAGGAGACATTTCCAGCCTACGGCTGTTGGGATAACACCTGATCTAATAATTCATTTAAACTAAACCTTAGATGGTGATAAAGATTTGAACAGTCCCAGAGAATTAACATCTGAAACAGAAAAGGAACTGACAATGGTTGAGGAAAAATTACAGGAGGCACATGTGGATAGGGTGAATCCAAATCTTAGTTGTATTCTAGTCATATTGCCTTCCAGAATTTCTCCCATGGGAATTTTCATGCAGAGGGAAGATATTATTTTACAATGTATCTTTTTCCTACACAAACCAAGTAAAAAATTAAAAACTTATATAGAAAAGGTCTCTGAATTAATTATAAAAGGTAAGCTGAGTCTTTGTCAACTAGCAGGTTTAGAGCGAGTAGAAATTATAGTGCCTTTCACTACTGACAAAGTAAAAAAGTTATGGGAAGACAATGAACCATGGCAAAGAGCTTGTGCTAATTTTTTGGGAGAAATTAATAGCAACTGTCCCGAAAGTGATAGACTTAACCTTATAAAGAAAACTTCTTGGATTCTTCCCGGAATTGTACGTGATGCACCAATAACTGTAGCCCATATATTTTATACTGATGCAAATAAATCAGGGAAGGCAGGTTACAAATCAGAAGCAATGAGCAAGGTTGAACAAAGCCCTGTCCAGAAGGCAGAGTTATATGCCATTCTTATGGTGCTAAGGGATTTTAAAGAACCTCACAATATGTAGAAAGAGTTATCTTGTAACCAGAAATAACCACTGTGACCATTCTATGGGGCCCAGCTAAATGTTGCCCTAGGGAACCTCATTCTTTTACAGAAGCATGAATTAAGAGTCAGCTGCTTGAAAAAAGAGCTGAGAAAGGGGTTATCAGGAAGCCAAGAACAAATATACAACCCAAAATATTATTTACCACAGATTTGTTTTGTTATTTATTTTGTTCTTTCTTTCTTTCTTTCTTTCTTTCTTTCTTTCTTTCTTTCTTTCTTTCTTTCTTTCTTCTTTCTTTCTTTGTTGTTTGAGGTGGGGTTTCTGTGTAGGCCTGGCTGTCCTGGCCTTTGCTCTGTAGACCAGGCTGGCCTAGAACTCACAGAGATCCGTTTGTGTCTGCCTCTCGAGTACTGGGATGAAAGGCATGCACTACATGCCCGGCTTGTTTTTTAATTCATAAAGCACGTTGACAAACTTTTCTTGAGTTTATGAAAGTACATCTTGAAAAGCACAGATCAGTTTAATAGATATCAGTTTAATAGATAAACTGATCAGTTTAATAGATATCCTGTTGCAGTTTCTATAGATAAACAATACAGCAATAAACACAGGAAATGAGCTGGGCATCATGGTACACACCTTGAAGGTTCAGAACACAAGAGGCAGAGGCAGGAGGATCCTTGTGAGTTTGAAACCAGCCTGGTCTACAGAATGAGTTCCAGGACAGCCAGAGCTGTGTAATAGGGAGAGCTTATCTCAAAAATTAAACATGAAACAAAAATCAAAATCAACCTTGTAAGGAGAATCTTTACACTCAACAGGGTCACACCTACTCCACCAAGGCCACAGCCACTCCAACAATGCCACACCTACTCCAACAGAGCCACACCTACTCCAACAGAGCCACACCTACTCCAACAGAGCCACACCTACTCCAACAGGGCCATACCTACTCCAACAATGCCACACCTACTCCAACAAGGCCACACCTCCTAATAGTGCCACTCACTGTGGGCCTATGGAGTCCATTTTCTTTCAAACCACAAAGTCAGTAACTTCTAGAACTCAGGTTAGAGCTTTGAGCAGCCTCCTCCAAATCCATATCCTTTACCTGCTGGCTGTTCTGGTTGTCATCCTAACTAGGACATCTACATTCTTGTTTTTTTTTTTAAAGTATAGAGACTATGGGCTGGAGAGATAGCTCAGCAGTGAAGAGTGCTTACTGCTCTATTCAGAGGATCAGAGTCCAAATCCCAGCACTCACATTAGGTATCTCATTAAAACTGCCTGTAAATCTAGTTCCAAAGTACCTGATGTGCCTTTCTGGTCACCATGAGCACACACACATACACACACATGCAGACACAAATAATTTAAAACATTTTAAGATTATAGTTTAATTATAACATTTCTTCCCCCCAGTCATCCCTCAAGCCCTCCCCACTATCCTTCAAAGTTGCTGCTGCACCTTTTCATAGACAGGATCCAGAGGCAGGGAAAGGAACCAGATACACTCTTCAAATGCACACCCAATTCCTGAAGCTCCCACAGCCTCCCAAAACTGTGCCAGCTGCTTGGGGCCATGTGCTCCACACATGAGCCCTGTGCAGAGCAGTGTGTAATGTGCAACGTCTCTTCCTAGTGTTGGAGCTTTTGTCAGCCTCATGTCCCCTCTCTTGTGTGTTGCTCTCCTCCTTACAGTCAGGCTTAAAGACCCTGTCTACCTGTGGCCTGTCCGATGCCTGACCTCGCATTCACCACCCGGCTACAATCTGGTCTTTGTCCTCTCTGCTGCTCTGGAGATTCTCTGAGGTCTGTCTCCAGGTGCCTCCTGGGTGCTGAAAGCAGTGCATCCATCTTCACTCCTGGCTTTGCTCTAGTTCTCTATGGCATCTCACCCTCAAACCATCCCTTTTCTCCATGGATCCCATCTCTCCTTGCCTTTGGGTCCAGGCTTTCTCCTGTGGGCCTTTCATCCCAACAGGCTTTCAGCGTCTCATCTTCCTCTGCAACACAAACTTTCCTAGAGTCCCCTCTCTGCTGCTGCAGAGGAGCCCATGTCCCTATCTGTCACTGCTGCAGAGGGAGCCCATGTCCCTATCTGTCACTGCTGCAGAGGGAGCCCCTATCTGCTGCTGCTGCAGAGGGAGCCCATGTCCCTATCTGTCACTGCTGCATAGGGAGCCCATGTCCTAGCCCCTATCTGTTGCTGCTGCAGAGGGAGCCCATGTCCCTATCTGTCACTGCTGCAGAGGAGAGCTCATGTCCCTATCTGTCACTGCTGCAGAGGAAGCCCATGTCCCTATCTGTCACTGCTGCAGAGGGAGCCCATGTCCCTATCTGTCACTGCTGCAGAGGGAGCCCATGTCCCTATCTGTCACTGCTGCAGAGGGAGCCCATGTCCTAGCCCCTATCTGTCACTGCTGCAGAGGGAGCCCATGTCCTTATCTGTTGCTGCTGCTGATATTGTTCATCCTCTTTAAACTTCAGGTCCACACTGGATGTGGTGACACATACCTGTAATCCCAGCTCTCTGTAGGTAGGAGCTAGAAGATCAGGGGTTCCAGGTCATCTTCAGTTATGTGGTGAGTTCCAGGCAGCCTGGAATATATATATATA